>ML817580.1:0-13344 GCA_009831015.1 Picea engelmannii
CACTGATTCCATAGACATAAAATGTTTTGCAGGCAACACTGTCGCCTCCTGTTTCTGGCAAAATGTTTAAAGGCTTGTGCATATGCTACACAGTGGTGGTATCAACATTTTTCTCCGTGGCAGTATCAGGCTACTGGGCATTCGGCAACCGGTCAGCCGGCAACATATTAAGCAACTTTGCTCCTGCTGGAGAGCCCTCTCTTGTTCCTAATTGGCTACTCTTCACAGCCAACATTTGCGTTCTCCTCCAGTTATTCGCAGTTGCCTTGGTATATGACATTCTATCCATTAATTTACATGTTTAATCAAAATTCAACGACAGAAAAAGGATATGTTCACCCATGTTTGGCAATGTGATAGTGAAGGGAGGCCATGTTTCAGGTATATTCACAACCTACATTTGAAGTTTTGGAGGGGAAATCGGGAGATGCGAACAATGGAAGGTTTTCTCTACGCAATCTCATACCAAGACTGTTGTTACGCTCAGTATACGTAAGCGTGGCTACTGTGATTGCAGCAATGCTACCATTTTGTGCAGACATAGTTGGACTGATTGGTGCATTTGGGTTCATACCTTTGGACTTCGTTTTTCCTGTAGTCTTTTACAGCATAACGTTGAAGCCTTCAAAGAGGAGTTTCATATTCTGGATCAACACCCTCATAGCTGTCATTTTTTCGATTTTGGGACTGTTGGGTTGCATTGCAGCGATTCGCCAAATTTCTGTTGATGCTAACAGTTACAAACTATTCGCCAACTTATGAATTTGTACATTCATCGGTGGCAATATGTTTTTCAGCCATTCCTTTTCTACCACCATGAAGTCTAATCCATCGAATGGAAATATTGCCCAATAACTTAAATGGCTCTTCTTACCATAAAACTTATATACTATTATGGTGATAAATAAAGCTTATATAAAATAATGGTATATGGAGTTCTCCATTATATGTTGATATATGTTAATGATTTTTATTAACAATTATGTTTTAAATATATTGTTTTTCAATTATATAATTCTTTAGCTCTTTAACTAATCATTAACCAAAAAAAATATTTTTTAAATATGTTATTTTTGAATTATATAACTCTTTGGCTCTTTGACCAATTGTTGATGGTGCTTTGAATGGTTTTTCAATGCTTTCATAGCCAAATTTTGACATGTTACCCCTCGTATATTAACTCTCCCTCGGACTTTTTAGAACAACATATGTATCTTATTTTTATTATTAAACTTCAACATATGATTTTATGAAGCATTGTGGCCAGTTATACCAAGATTTTATGAAGCATTGTCGTAACCTAATACCAATTTTTATGGAGGCATAGGTTTCATAACTCTATTTATAAATAGAGTAAATATAGAGTTTTAAAGCACTTAAAGAAAATAATATAAATACATAATTATATAATTCATATTAATAATAAATAATTAAATTAAAGTGTATATATATATAAAAGCATGATTCATATAATTATGTTAAAGGTTTATTTTAAGGATATACTATCTTTAAGATTTTTATTATCGAATCTTGTTTCAACGTGA
This sequence comes from Picea engelmannii, assembly GCA_009831015.1. Lineage (NCBI taxonomy): Eukaryota > Viridiplantae > Streptophyta > Pinopsida > Pinales > Pinaceae > Picea > Picea engelmannii. The sequence continues at coordinate 1,545 of ML817580.1, forward strand.
ATCGTTTGTTTTCCAAAATCATTTGTCTACATCCAATCTTCATAGAGCATTTGATCCCTAAACTTCTCTCATGGCTTTGTGGAATTTATTATTTGTGAATGGGAGAGTAGGTGTTGTGATTTGGTGACAACGAATTCCTCCAAGGATGGATTTGGATCCTATTATTCTGTGTTGGTTGCAACTAAATACATCAAGTTAGAATATGGATAGGAGTGCATTTAATAATCAATTTCTTGTGTAAATGTATATAAATTCATGTAAGCCCGTAGAAGCAGAGAAAGAGAGAGGGAGGATGTGAGAGGATATGAGAGAGCTTGCAAGTCTGTTGTAATCTCCATGATCTGAATAATAAGACAACTAATACCTATGCTTGGTGGACGTAGCCCAACGTTTGGGTGAACCACGTGAAATCTTTGTGTTTCTTATCTACGTGATTATTGATTATCATATGTGAATTGTGTTTTCTGCATTTGCAATTCTAACAATTGGTATCAGATCGAAAGTGAATTGATTAGGTGTCATAGGTGGAAGTGAGTAGCAGGTCATCGACGCTCCCTAGGCAGTGTTAGAGGCGTGTCGACGCCCTCACACTTGTGAAATTCCAATTTTCGTAAAAGTCACGCACCTGGTTTCTGCATCACAGAGCGTCGACACTCCCCCATCCATAGTGAAGGAGCGTTGATCTCACACTAGCGCTCCCCCATCCATAGTGAAGGACTGTCGATCTCCCTTCAAAGAAACATTTGCATGGTTTATGTTTCAAAGGTATGAAGTTTGTATAATATTTGGAATTAAAATATTGTATGCATAAAACAAAAGGTGGAGGAATTAAAAAGTGAATTTTTTAATTATCTCAAAAGTGAATTTTAATTATCTCAAAAGTGAATTTTCTTTTTAAAACGTCAAAAATTCAAGTGGGTGATTAAAAACGTGAATCTTTTTTAATAAAAGACGAGGTTAGTAAAAACGTTTGTTATTAAACTTTTTTATTAAACCTTGTGGAGTTTATACCATTATTCCTCCACATTTTTTTAAAGGGCCTTGGTTTTATAAGCAGTGGTTTTGGAATTTTTTCTTTAGCTAATGTCGAAAACTCAGAGTGCTAAATTTGAAATTGAGAAGTCTAATGGAAAGAACAATTTCGAGATATGGAAGGTTAAGATGCACGATCTGCTTGTGCAACAAGGCGTGGTGAAGGTGCTTTTGGGAAAAGCAAAGCAACTCGCGACCATAACAGATGAAGACTGGGATGAGATCGATGCGAGAGCACTGAGTGACATACATCTGTGTTTGAGAAAGATTAAGTGTTGGTTTTGTGTAAAATATGGACACCTGAAGAAGGATTGTTGGAAGAGACAACAAGCCTCCAAAGAAGACTCTCCAAAAAAAATGAAGGAAGCGAACGCAACTGAAACAGGGTCAACAACAGGTTCAGGTATGACTGATGAAGTTTTATCAATTAGTGTTGGTTCACGTCATGATCAACAATGGTTATTAGATTATGGTGCTTCAAATCACATGTGTCTTCATAGACACTTGTTTGTTACTTACTAGTCTATAGATGATGGAATAGTTTACATCAGAAATGATATCTCATGTAAAGTTGTGGGAATTGGTAGCATTCGAATTAAGATGTTTGATGGAACTGTTAAAATACTAACTGGTGTAAGACATGTACCTGATCTTAGGTAGAACCTATTTGTTTGGGAGTCTTAGATACTGGAGGATATAAAAGTATTGTTCAAGGTGGATTTATGAAGGTATACAAAGGAATCCTACTGGTCATGAAGGCGAAGAACGTTGGAAACTTGTTTATGTTAGAAGGAAGAACTGAGTTAGATCATGCGAAAGCAGTATCTGAGAATGACAGTGATTTTGTTTGACTGTGGCATCAACGGTTGGGCCATGTGAGAGAAAGAGGATTGAAGGTATTATCTGATCGCAAGTTACTTCCTAGTCTAAAGTCTTTAAAGTTAGATTTCTGCAAGCATTGTATTTATGGAAAATAGAATAGGTAGAGATTTAAAACTGGAAGACACACTAGTGAAGGAATCCTTGATTATATCTATTCTGATGTTTGGGGACCATCCCCTAATATTTCGTATGGAGGATCATCATATTTTGTAAATTTTATAGATGATTTCTCTAAGAAGGTGTGGATCTATATGTTGAAAAAAAAGATTGATGTATTTATTGTTTTCAAGCAGTTTAGAGATTTAGTAGAAAAGAGCACGAGTAGGTCTATTAAATGTTTAAGAACTGATAATGGTGATGAATTTACGTCAATGGAATTTGAGAACTATTGCAAGGAGTTTGGGATTGATAGGCATAAAACCACTGCCTATACTTCTCAGCAGAATGGAGTTGTTGAACGCATGAACATGACTCTTCTAGAAAGATCAAGGAGTATGCTAAGTAACGCCAACTTGCAGCATGAACTTTGGGTAGAAGCAGTAACTATGGCTTGTTATCTGGTGAATCGATCACCATCAACAATAATAGAGTACAAGATTCCTAAAGAGGTATGGAAAGGTCACATGTGTAATTATTCTAATCTTGAATTTTTTGGTTGTGAAGCCTATGCTCTAATTTTGAAACATCATCATTCTAAATTAGATCCAAAAGAAAAAAAGGCTTATCTTTGTTGGATATGGTGATGGTATTAAGGGGTACAGGTTGTGGGATCCTACTGCCCACAAGATCACTATTAACAGAGATGTAATATTTGATGAATCATCTCTCATCAAATTAGATGTAGATGTTCAAATGAAACATGAAGAAGTACCAAAGTATCAATAGATTCAGTTTGAAACCAATTCAAATACAGTTGAAAGTGAACATGAACAAGTTTATGAAGATGTTAATGAAGAGTTTCCTGCAAAGGAAGACAGGGTTGATGATAACAATAAACAGAATGTGGATGAGCCACAAAATTCCCTAAGGAGGTCTACGCGGGTCAGAGTGCCTCCAAGAAGGTATGATGATTTTGATTCGTCAGTTTCTTTAAGTACTAATGATGACCAACCTTCGTGCTATCAAGAAGTTGTGAAGGGTTCTAACAGTGATAAATGGAAAGAAGCAATGAAGGATGAAATGAAGGAATTAGAGAGGAATGCCACATGGGACCTTGTAGAATTTCGAAGAGATAGGAAAATTGTAGGTTACAAGTGGGTCTACAAGCTAAAGAAGGGTGTTGATGATAAGGTAGAAAGGTACAAAGCAAGGCTAGTTGTGAAAGGATATTCTCAGAAAGAAGGCATTGACTTTCATGAGATTTTTTCACCAGTTGTTAAGTCTGTTTCAATTCGAATTGTGTTAGCATTAATTGCATTACTTGATTTGGAGTTGGAGCAGCTAGATGTTAAAATTGTCTTCTTACATGGAGATTTGGATGAGGAAATTTACATGGAACAACCTGAAGGGTTCGTTCAGAATCGCAACAAGAAATTTGCTTACAAGCTCAAGAAATCATTGTATGGTCTGAGGCAGTCGCCCAGACAATGGTACAAGAAATTTGACTCTTTCATTGTGAGCCAGAATTATACAAGGAGTGATTATGTTCATTGTGTCTACTTTAAGAAATTGAATAATGGCATATTCATTATCTTAGTATTGTATGTTGACGATGTGCTTTTAGAAATCAAAATCATAACTGAGATCAATAGGTTAAAGGCTCAGATAGCTAGGACGTTCGATATGAAAGATCTAGGAGCAACAAGGCAGATTTTGGGCATGGAGATATTCAAAGACAGGAGGAATGGTAAGATTTTGTTGTCACAACAGAAGTATGTTGAGAATATACTTTTGAGGTTTGGTATGAACGATGTGAAACCAGTTTCAATCCCTTTGGCTTCCCATTTTAAGATTTCTTCAAGTTTATGTCCTAGTACAAAAGAAGAAAAGGAATATATGTCTTGAATACCATATGCTAATGCAAAATGAAGTCTAATGTATGCTATGGTTAGTACAAGGCTAGACATTTCACATGTAGTTGGGGTTGTCAGCAGGTATATGGAAAATCCAGGTAAAGAGCATTGGGCAGTAGTGAAATGGGTGCTTCGGTATCTGAGGGGAACAAGTGATTATTGTATCACTTATAACAGTGATTTTGAATTAGTCTGTGGATATGTTGATTCTGATTTTGCAGGTGATATGGACAAGAGAATGTCGACTTCTGGGTATGTATTTACTCTTGCAAGTGGAGCTATTAGTTAGATTTCAAAGCTACATAACATTATTTCTTTATCCACTACAGAAGCAGAATATGTAGCTGCTTCACATGCTTGCAAAGAGGCAGTTTGGTTGAAAGGTTTGTTTGGTGAGTTTAGAAGGATGCAGGACAAAGAAAAGCTACTTTGTGATAGTCAAAGTGTTATTCACCTGGCTAAGAATACAGCCTACCACAGTAAAACAAAACATATATCTATCAAGTACCATTTTGTAAGACAGGTCATCGATGAACGTGGAGTCTCTCTTGAGAAATTGAATACAAAAGAGAATTGCGCAGACATGTTCACAAAACCAGTACTTTTAGAGAAGCTACAATGGTGCTTGGCTTCTCTTGGCCTGCAAAAAAAGTGATGAACAAAAGGAAGGAGCAAGGTATCAAGTTAATTGTTGTCAAGGTAGATATTGTTGGGATTTGGTGACAACGAATTCCTCCAAGGATGGATTTGGATCCTATTATTTTGCATTGGTTGCAACTAAATAGACCAAGTTAGAATATGGATAGGAGTGCATTTAATAATCACTTTCTTGTGTGAATGTATATAAATTCATGTAAGCCCGTAGATGCACAGAAAGAGAGAGGGAGGATGTGAGAGGATATGAGAGAGCTTGCAAGTCTGATGTAATCTCCATGATCTGAATAATAAGACAAACGATACCTATGCTTGGTGGACGTAGCCCAATGTTTGGGTGAACCACGTGAAATATTTGTGTTTTTTATCTGTGTGATTATTGATTATCATATGTGAATTTTGTTTTCCGCATTTGAAATTCTAACAGTAGGAGCATAGATCTAGGGATGGACCCTAACCGTGACTAGAAAATCCTACTGTCTTCCCACTACCTAACTTTAAATTATATTTCAAAGTAGTGGTTGTCAAATTGTTCTCTACATTAGAAATTAAACAATCACTCAATGTTTACAAATTTCTCCCTCAAATAACATCAAATGAAATAATTCTTGGTTGAGCTTGAGCCATAAGACAATTAACATATCCCTGGAGGATATTTTGACTATAGGGATCACATTCATAGAATCACATGTGAATGGGAAGAGACATTGAATATCACTTCTGAAAGAAAGAAAGAGCACACAAGTAGAGCCAAAGGAGTGGTTCGGATTTATAAATGGAACGAAATGAAATACATATGTATAGAAAAGAAACACACAAAGATATAGTAAAACTTGACATTTATTAATAAAGAGAACTTGTTGAAACTATAAAAATGCAGACTGCAACAAACTTGCTCAAATGGTGGTAGCTTATCTCTGAGAAGAGATGTGACAGCTACGCTCATCACAAGAAGATGACTACAATGAGGCTACAAAGGCCTTTTTAACATAAAACATAAATTAGAAAACCCTAAATATCCAAAACCCTAACCCCAAGAGATGAAACACCAAAAGGTTTGTGGGCCCCAATGGGGGTAGTTGATACGTCAACTTCTCGAGGGCATAACTTCTGCATTGAATCTTTGTTTGGGGTGCTCAATACACCGTTGAAAAGGTATATGATCCGAATTTATGCAGGAATGCAACAGAATACACAAATAAACATGAATACAAAGATGAAGCGGAAATAACACTTCATTTCATTAATATCAAAGAATTGAAATTTGTTTACAGACAGAATAGAAATAAACTAGCTAAGGCACTGGTATCTTATCTCTAAGAAGAGATGTATCAGCTACAGGCCTCTGAACTCTATGTTACAATGAGGCTCGAAGACCTATATATTATTAAAAAACAATGGAAACCCTAAACATCCAAAAACCTAACCCTAGGAGATGAAACACCAGAATATGGGCTCCGTCGAGGTAAATTGGTACATCAATTTCCCGAGGTCGTAACTTTGGCATACTATCTTTGTTTGACTTATAAGATTCATCGTTAGAAAGATCTATCCAAGGAATACAACTATTAAAATTGAATATGATGGTCCGAAACAAACTAACATTCGTTGACTGAACCATGCCCAAAAAACGTCGTTTAGGGCCTCAAAATGACTCCAAAAGTTCAGGACCCGAAAAACTGCCAAAAATAGTAAATTGTGCTACAATTAAGGAAACTGAAAAACTAAAAGAAACAATGGTGGGGGTCCAACTGGAATGGGTGGGTGGACACCAATATCCACCTGGATCATTCCTCCCCCCTTAGGAAGCAATGGTCCCCATTGCATTGAGTTCCTCCATGAGATGAGGAAACTTCTATTGAACTTGGTCCCTGGTGAGCCACTTGCCCTGGTGAAGGAGTTGGCTTGCTTTGACAACTTGATATAGATGGATCCTCTACTAGCGGGTGTTCTTGATCTATGTGTCCATAATCCGATCAGTTTTGGATTGTTCCATGCAGTCTGAGTTTAACTATGTTGGTGTGAGTTGTTTTTCCATGTCGGATGTGTCCATCATAGGTGGAAAGTAAGGCCGAAGGCGGTCCACATTGAACATTCAGTGTAGACCAAGGAATGGTAGGATACTGAGCTCGAAGGCATTGTCCCCTACAACCTTGGTGATGGTTTATGGCCCATATTGGAACTAGCGAAGCTTGTTGAGGGGTCCAACGAGGCGCTCCTTCTGCAAATGTAGCCACACTTTGTCGCCCACCTGGAAGTTGTGTTGCACCCGATGTTGATAATGTTGTTACTTGTACATAGCATTGGCTTTGTCCAATATTTCATGAACTTGTTGACGAATGTGTTGAATGCACTCAATGAATTTTTTCTCCTTGGCATCTTTAGACTAGACATGATCTGAATCAGCATGAGTAGCTGCAAATGGTATGGCTACATCAATGGGACATAGTGGGTGGAATCCCAAGCCCACATGAAAGGGGTTGTGGTCGATTGAGTTTTGGAGGGCTTGGTTATAGTTATGTTGTACATAGGGGAGGCTCTCATCCCATGTGTGTGGATTCTTTGAGTTGTACATGCACAAAATGTGTACGATCATCATGTTGATGACCTCTATCTGGCCATCAGTTTGGGGATGGAAAGTTGTGGACTTGGTGAGCTTGGTGTCCATCATTGACTAGAGGTTGGACCAAAATGTACTGAGGAACCTGCTACCTTGATCTGAGATGATAGACTGTGGGATCCCAAAGTGTACCCACACTCATTCAAAGAAGAGTTTAGTAGTGGTTTCTGTTGTGATATTCTTCTTGTAGGCTGCCATAATGGTCATCTTCGAGAATCTGTCGACGACCATGAAAACATAGTCATTTCCATGCTTAGTGGAAGGAAGGCCCGACATGTAATCCATGGAGACGGATTCCCAAGGTCGACTAGGGGTAGGCAGCGGAGTATAGAGGCCTTGCTTATTGATGGTCTGTTTGGCAATGGCATAGGCAGTGCAGGATCTGATGTACTTCTCAACATCCTGTCAAAGGTTTGGCCAATAGAAATACTTTTGCAGTACTGCCATTGCTTTCTTGACCCCGAAATGCCCAGCGACCCGACTATAGTGTGCTTCCCAAATCATCTTGGCACGCTCACTTGAAGGAACACAAAGGTGTCCCAGGCGACATAGTAGTGCATCCTGGAGGTGAAAATTTGGAACTCGGTTACCCTCCAAGAGAATATTGTATGTGTGGCCGAAATATGGATCGCTCTTGTAGAGAAGCAGCCAATCAGAAGTCTCATGCCCACAAGAGTTGATCATGGTGGTTATCACCACAATCGTTGGTCAGCTGAGGCAGTCTGCAACATTATTGGTGTTGTCATTGTTGTACTTGATGTTCAAATGAAATTGTTGCAGATATGTGGACCACTTCTGATGGCAATCATTTTGCAACTTCCCTTGTGTCTATATGAACTGCAGGGGTTAGTGGTCTATGTGGATGATTGTTTCCTTCCCCAAAATGTAATTCTTCCACTATTGGCAAGCCTGCACAATGGAATACATTTATTTGTCATAAGTGGGATACTTTCGGACTGTGTCAGATAGTGTCGCATTGTGATATGCCACTGGATGCCCCTGTTGAGTAAGAAATTCCCCAATAGCATAGTCAGAGGCATCTGTCTCGGTCTCAAATGGTTGTTGCAAGTCTAGTAATGTGATCACTAGGGCACAATAGAGGCGATGTTTCAATTCTACGAACGCCTTTTGTTGAGATTCTGACCAAAATAATTTTGCTTTCTCTCCTCCCTTGGTGACTTGACTCAAAGGCCAAGTGATATGAGAGAATCCCAACACGAACCTACAGTAGAAATTAGCAAGACCCATAAAGTTGTGAAGCTCTGTTAGACTGTTCGAGGCTGGTCGATCCTGGATGACTTGGATCTTGGTTGGATCCACATGCACGCCACACTCATCAATAATGTATCCCAGATACTGAACCTGGGTCATGCCAAAAGTGCACTTCTCCAAATTGGCACACAACTTGTGTTTCCACAGTGTTTAGAGGACCCATCAGATGTGGTGGAGGCGCTCTTCCCAAGTCTGGCTGAAGATCAGGATGTCATACAAGTACACTACTACAAATGAGTTGGTGAATGGTCGCAAGATGTTGTCCATCAGCCTCATGAAGGTTGTGGGAGCATTCATCAACATGAAAGGCATGACCATCCATTCGAAAATTCCCTCCTTGGATTTGAAGTTAGTCTTCCACACATCGGACGGTTCGATTGGTACTGGTGATACCCGGACTTCAAGTCAATCTTGGTGAAATATTTCTCCCCTTTGAGTTGGTCCAGAAAGTCATCAATCTGTGGGATCTGGTACCTATTCCAGACAGTGATCTTGTTCAACACCCGATAGTCAATACAGAGTCTCCAAGTCCCATCCTTCCTCTGCACCAACATGAGCGGGCTCCCACAGGGCACTAAAATTGGTCGGATGTGACCTTTCTGTAGCATCTCCTGAATCTATCGCTTTATTTCATCGTTCTCCAAAACAGAGAACTGATAGATCGATCCATTGGGCAGCGGCGCACCTGGGGTCAGATCGATAGGATGCTTGACCTGAAAGTGCAGAGGCACCCCTGTGGGTGAGGTGAAGATGTCTCGGTACTCCTCCATGACCTTGTCCATTTGGTGTTTTCGTGTGGAGGAGCCTTGTCTAGAGGTTGTGGCCACAGTGTTCTTCTTTCCCTGAGGGCGAATCATCAGGAAAACAAATTTCCTGGTTTTGGAAATGAGCTTATTGCATTGTTTTGCAGTAACCAAAGAGATAGAGACAGGAAGTGGTACCTCTGGTATCCTGTACAACTTATTTCCCAAGGTAACAATAACAGCGCGAGGTCAGGACTCATACACAACATTTTTCTTCCACAAGTATGGTTGGCTTAATAATACATCACAAACATCAAGAGGATCAATGTCACATAATACATCATCAGTGAAGGGCTTGATGTTGTAGGGAAGGTGACATTGTTGGTTGACGCAGAGATCCCGTCCTTAGTGAAGCCACTCGATGGTGTATAGTTGTGGGTGTGTTATGGTAGGCAAGCCCAACCGCTTCATGACCTCTGCTGAAATGAGGTTCTTTTCGCTCCCACTATCGACAATGAATTATAGCAGGGAACCCTTTACCCACATCTGGGAGTTGAAGAGAGGCTCCTCCTCCTCTGGATCTTCCGATTCTTCCTTTTGGATCTTCGTGGTGGAAACAGTGGCGTTAGGATCCACATCGATAATCTGCTTCCCTCTATCATTCCCCTTCTCGGGTTCTAATTCAATTTTGGAGCATGAATATGATTCAGAAGCCCTCATCTTGGCCACTAGTGATTGTTTGGCCCGACACTCACTTGTGTTGTGAGTGGAGCTCTTATGGAACTCACACTACTTTCGCATGTCCTTCTTCGGCTTCACGGTGTTGTTCTTTACTTACAGCTTTGGTAGGATGTCTTGAGCCACCATGCCTTGGATTTATTCTTTTTTCTGTGGTTTGGGGGCACCTTCCACCTGCTTTTGATTCGCAGATCCAAATTCTCACTTCTTCTGTTTGAATTTATGCTCAATCTTGGTAGCATACCAGTATGTCGTACCAAGCGAGGAGATGTCGAGGAACTCTATTTCCTCCTGAATGTATATGTGTAGACAACTTCGGTACTTCAGCACCAAATGTTTCTTTGAATCTTTGGTACCATATTTTGTGCGCAGGGTATGGAAAAGATTCGTCAGGTCGTGCACATCTTGATCCCTTTGTTGCCGCATCATAATCCATTGTATGTACTAGTCCTCATAGCTCCCCATGGGATAATATTGTTCCTTGATGGCGTCTCAGAAAGAATTCCAAGTGAGTATGGATGAGAACAGAGAGGAATCCTCCTCGTCCTTTTTCTCACAGTAAGTTTCCCACCAGTCCTTGACATGGGGGGCGGCTTTGAGCAGTGAAAAATTAATATTCTCCCAATCAAAAAAGTCTTGAACCGAGAAATATCCTTCTAATAGATTCAACAATCTATCTATGACATTTGCATCTATTTGGCCATCAAATATAGTAATTTCAAATTTTACTTGTACCTAAAAAGGGGTTGTGCCTCCAGAGTGGTTGTTGGATGCAGATGTATCGCTATTGGGAAATCGTTGAAGGATCTAGGAAAATTTATCCATCATCGCGTTCCTTTTGTTTTTCAAGGGCCTCCTCGAGCAATATTTTGATAGGATATCATGCTCCCTCATCTTTCTTTTCATCCCCCATGGGTGGCCTTCAGGGTTTGCAAGGTTGATCTTGCAAAGGTTCAACCATATCGAACCCTGACTCCTTATACCCCGACCTTTTTGGGGACATGTAAAGAAGGATCGAGAAAGAGAAGACCGCTCTGATACCACTGATCCAAATTTATGACGGAATGCAACAGAATACACAATTAACCATGAATACAAAGATGCAGTGGAAATAACACTTCATTTCATTAATATCAAAGAACTGAAATTTGTTTACAAACAGAATATAAATAAACTAGCTAGGACGTTGGTAGCTTATCTCTGAGAAGAGATGTGGTGGCTACATGCCTCTGAAATTTTTGTTACAATGAGGCTCAAAGGCCTATATATTATTGCGAAACAATGGCAACCCTAAACATCCAAAAACCTAACCCTAGGAGATGAAACGCCAGAATATGGGCCACGTCGGGGTAAATTGGTACATCAATTTCTCGGGGTTGTAACTTTGGCATAATATCATTGTTTGACGCATATGATACATTGTTAGATAGATCTATCCAAGGACTACAACTTCTAATGGAAAATATCATGGTATAGAATGGAATAATATTCATCGATCAGACCATGCCCAAAAAACGTTGTTTAGGGCCTCAAAACGGCTTCAAAAGTTTAGGACCCGAAAAACTGCCAAAAATAGTAAATTGTGCTATAATTAAGGAAACTAAAAAACTGAAAGAAACAATGGTGGGGGTCCAAGTGGAATAGGCAGGTGGCCATCAATATCCACATGGATCAGTATAGTTGAGGAGTACATATTCCGTTCGGCCTACCATCTTCGTTTAAGGCCTCAAAACGGCCCCGAAAGTTTGGGACCCGAAAAACTGTAAAAAAACTGCCAAAAGGGAAATTGTTCTTTTAGCTAGTGGAATAGGTGGGTGTCCACTGATATCCACCTGGATTAGTTCCCC
>ML817580.1:13388-30859 GCA_009831015.1 Picea engelmannii
TGCATTGAGAGCCCCCATCAAATGGGGAAACTTCTATTGAACTTGGCCTTGGGTGAGCCACTTGCCTTGGTGTAGGAGATACCCTGCTCCGACAATCAGATAAAGTTGGATCCTCTATTGGAGAGTGCCCTTAATATGAGAGTCCATGATTTGATCAATGGATTTATGTTCCATGCAGTCAGGGTTGAGCTCTATCAGTGTCAACTACTCTGCGCTCTCTGATGTGTCCAATAATTGTGGGAAGTATGGTCGAAGGAGTTCCACATTGAACATTGGGTGTAGACCAAGGAAGGGGGGAATAATTATCTCAAAAGAATTGTCACCCACAACCTTGATGATGGTGTAAGGTACATAGCGAAGTGGATGAAACTTTCGATGGGGTCCTATAAGGCACTCTTTCTGCAAATGTAACTAGACCTTGTCTCCCACGTGAAACTTGTGTGACACCTAGTGTTGATCATGGCGCTATTTGTACTTAGAATTGGCTTTCAGCAAAATATCATGGACCTATTGGTGGATGTGCTAAATCCATTCAATAAACTTGGCGGATTTTTCGGACTCATATTTAACATGGGATGATTCTTCCTGTGTGGATACAAGGGGTGACACAACATCAATGGGACCCAATGGTTGAAATCCCAACCCCACCTGAAAGGGACTGTGGTCATTCGAGCTATGAAGGGCTCTGTGTAGTTGTGTTGAACATAGGGGAGACTCTCATCCCATGTGCACAAATGTTTGAAGGTGTACATGCACAAGATATGCACGATCATTATGTTGACGACTTTTGTCTGACCATTAGTTTGGGGATGGAAGACAGTGGATTTGGTGAGCTTGGTGTCCAATAGTGACAAGAGGCTGGACCAGAATGTGTTGAGGATCTAGTTGTCCTGATATGATATGATAGTCTATGGTATCTCGAAGTCTAGCCACACTTGTTTGAAGAATATCTTGGTTGTGGCCTCCATTGTGATATTCTTTTCCATGTTATTAGGATGGACATCTTAGAAAACCAATCAACCACCAAAAAAACACACTCATTTCCCTACTTGGTTGAAGGAAGGCTTAACATGTAGTCCATTGAGATGGATTCCCATGGTCTATTGGGAGTAGGTAGAGGGGTGTACATGCCTTGCTTCTTAGTGGTTGGTTTGGCAATGGCACATGTAGTGCAGGACCTAATATACTTGTTCATATTCTAGTGCAATTTCGGCCAATATAAATGATTTTGTAGTACTGCCATAGTATTTTCCATGCCAAAATGTCCTACAATCCTATTATAGTGAGCTTCCCAAATCATCTTTGTACGCTCTCTTCAAGGAACATAGAGGTGGCCCAGATGGCATAACATTATGTCTTGAAGATGAAAGTCAGTGACAGTCATATCGTGCCCAACATCTGGTAAGTGGTAGAAAAGTTGGGATCTCTCTTCTATAGTTGGGGCCACTCGAATGCCTCATGACCACAAGAGTGGAGCACCTTGGTTAAGGATGCAACTGGAAGTCGACTAAGGTAGTCAAAGACATGATTGGTGATCTTTGTGTTATATTTGATGTTGATATGTAATTGTTGCAAGTATGTGGACCAATTTTGATGGCGATCCTTCTACAATTTTCCTTGTGTCTGCATGAACTACATAAGTTTGTGATCGGTGTGGATGACTATCTCCTTCCCAAGAATGTAGTTCTTACATTGTTGGTGATCTTATACAATGAATACATTTCTTTTTCATAGGTGGGGTACTTACGGATGACATATGATAGTGTCTCACTATGATATTCCACTGGATGGTTTTGTTGAGTGAGAACTGCGCCCTCGACATAGTTTGAAGCATCGGTCTCAATCTAAAAAGGTTTTTGTAGATCAGGTAAGGAGAGAACTATACCTAAGAACAAGTGATTTTTCACATCATTGAATGCTTTTTGTTGTGACCTCCCCCACACCAACTTTTCCTTTCCACCACCCTTGGTCACTTGGTTGAGGGCCCATGCAATATGGGAGAATAACAACATAAACCTGTGACATAAGTTAGAAATTCCTAAGAAAATTCGAAGCATGGTTAGTGTGTTCAGCGTTGTCTAGTCACGAATGAGTTGGATCTTGGTTGGTTCCACATCCACACCATGCTCGTCAACAATGTAGCCTAGGTATTGGACATGTTCATGCCGAAGGAGAATTTTTCCAAGTTAGCATATAGCTTGTGTTGTCGCAGAGTGTGAAGGACCTGTTGAATATGATGCAAGTGTTTTGACCAATTCTTGTTGAAGATGAGGATATCATCCAGATATACCACCAAAAAGAATTGGTGAAAGGCCACAATATATCATCCATCAATATCATGAAAGTTACTGGAGCATTTGTCAAACCAAAGGGCATGAATAGCCATTCAAAAATACCTTCTTTGGACTTGAAAGTAGTCTTCCATACATCAGTCTATTATATTGGGACCTGGTGGTATCCAGACCTCAAGTCAATCTTACTAAAAAAACTTGACTCCCTTGATCTAGTAGAAGGTCATGGATTCAGGGAATTGGATATCAGTTCCTGACTGTGATTTTGTTTAGGGCTGTGTAATCAATGCATATTCACAAAGTTCCATATTTCTTTTGCACGAGTATAATTGGGCTCCCACAGGGTGAGAAGTTGGGTCATATGTGCCCCTTTTGAAGCATCCCTTGGATCTTTCACTTGATTTCCTCATTTTCCATCAAAGAGTGGTGATAGACTGGCCCATTGGGTAGAGGTGCATCAAGAGTTATATCGATTGAATGCTTGACCTGACAGTGCACTGGTGCCCCAATGGGTGAGGAGAAGATGTCTTTGTATTCTTCCACTATATTTTCCACCTTTTTATGCTACGTGGAGAGGCCCTGTGCAAAGGCCATGGATGTGGTTGCGACCTTATGTTCACTTTGCGAGCGAATCATGAAGAAGATAAATTTCCTATTCTGGGAAATGACCTTCTTGCATTGCTTAAAAGAGACAAAAGAAATGGAAGTAGGTGGAGCTACCTTCGGTATCCTGTACAATTGTCTACCCAAAGTAATAATAACCCTGCGAGGTATAGACTCATATACAACATGTCATTTCCACAAGTATGATTGGCCTAAAATAACATGACAAAATTCAAGGCGGGAAATATCACACAATAACTCATCCTTCAAGGGCTTAATGTCATAGGGAATACGACACTATTGGCTAACGCGAATATCTATTCCTTGGCAGAGCCACCCGATGGTGTAGGGTTTCGAATGTGGTGTCATCGACATGTTCAAATGCTTGACGACCTCTGCTAATATCAAGTTATTTTTACTTCCACTATCGACAATCAAATGCAACGGAGCACCCTTCACCCACATCTGCGAGTGAAAAAGACATTCACCTTCCTTCGGCTCTTCTATCTCACTTGGTTGGACCATGGTGGTAGCAATGGTGGCACTGGGTTCTGCATTAATGATCTGCCTCCCCTTGTTTGGATTTTATTTAGAGTTGGAACCTGCCTCTGACTCTAAAGATTTCATCTCAACCACCAACGACTGCTTCAAGCGATATTCATCGACATTATGCCAGGGGATTTTATGGAATTCACACCACTTCCCAGTGTCCTTCTTCATATTCTCATTGCCCTTATTTGTTTGTGTATTTTAATGGTTTTTTTAAGGGGGTCCATCCTTTCTCTGTCTTTTGTTTTGTGGTTTGGGGTTGCCTTTACCCTAATTTTTCTATGAGAAATTTGCAAATCCAAACTCCTGCTTCTTCTGTTTAATTTTTTTCTTGATTTTGACAACATATCGATAAGTTGTGCCAAATGATGATATGTCTAGAAACTCCATTTATGTTTGGATGTATCTATGCAGACAACCAGGGTACTTGAGCACTAGATGTCATTCGGAGTATTTGATACCCAACTCAGTGTGCAAGGTATGGAAGATATTTGTGAACTATGGTACTGTTTGGTCCTTTTCCTGTCCCAATGTGGTCTATTTCATATACTAGTCATTGTATCTTCCAACATGGTAGTATTGTTCCTTAATAACATCCCTGAAAGAATTCCAAGTGGGTGCAACCAAAAATATTGCAGATTCCTAAGTGTTCCTTTTCTCGCAGTAAGTCTCCCACCAATATTTGATATGGGGGAGAAACTTAAGGAGCTCAAAGGTAATATTTTCTCTATTGGAAAAGTTATGAACCGAAAAATACCCTTCTAAAATATTCAACCATTTATCTACAACATCCACATATATCTAGCCTTCAAATAAGGGTATATAAAAGTTGACTTGTACCTTGAAGGGGGTGGCGCCTCCAAAGTGGAAGCTTGATGAAGATGCATCGCTTGTTGGCAGTCGTCGAATGATCTATGCAAAGTTATCCATAATCTCATTCCTTTTTCATGTGAGGGATTCCTCGAGAAACAGTTTAAAAGGATCTCATGCTCCATCGTCTCTCTTTTCTTCCTCCATGGGAGGTCTTCTTGATCAGCGGGGATGCTCTTGCAAGGGATAAACTACTTCAAGTCCCAACTCCTTGTACCCTGGCCTCATTGGGGACATGCCCTGAGAAATAAATATAGAGCACATCGCTCCGATATCACTGATCCAAATTTATAAATGGAATGAAATGAAATATAGATGTATAAAAAAGAAACACAAAGAGATACAATAAGAATTTACTTGTATTAATAAAGAGAAATTGTTGAAACTGTAAAAATGCAGACTAAAACAAACTTGCTCGAATGGTGGCAACTTATCTCTAAGAAGAGATGTGACGGCTATGCTCATTCGCAAGAAGATGAGTACAATGAGGCTCCAAAGGATTTTTTAACATAAAAAATAATGATAAAACCCTAAACATCCAAAACCCTAACCCCGAGAGATGAAACGCCAAAAGTTTTGTGGGCCCCAATGGGGGTAGTTGATATGTCAACTTCCCAAGGGCGTAAATTTTGCATATGATCTCCATTTGAGGCGCTCGATACATCGTTGGAAAGGTATAATCAAGTACATATTTTTTTCGACCTAGAATTTGCTTCCTAATACATGCTAGGTGCTTCAAAGCCCAAAAAACATCATTTAGGGTCTCAAAGCGGCCTTGGAAGTTTGGGACCCAAAAAGTTGTAAAACAAATGCCAAAATGGAAATTGTTCTTTGAGCCAGTGGAATAGGTGGGTGGCCACCAATATCCAGCTAGATAAAAGAGACATTATTTATGTGAGGATGTAAATCGCAACAAGGGACTAGTACCTACAAAATCTAATCGAAATTTGGAGTGGGGAGTGTTAGTAGACAGTTGTAAGCCAACTATCCACAGTTTTAATCTTACATAGGCAAGTCACTATTTTCCCAACTAGTATAGTCACCAACCACTATCCAACTATCCTTCTTTAATGACAAGATTCTCTGAAGCTTGTTATAAATAGAGGGATTCCTCTTGTATTCCAATATAGAAAACTTTATATAATGAACATTCTCTCATTTTTTTTCCTCTTGGAAGGATTTTTGGTGTTACAAAGGTTTCCTTCTCTCATGATGTTGTTTTCCCAATATATTCATGGTATCAGAGTCACTCTCTCCAAAAACCTTCTCATTTTCTATGAAATATTGTTAGGATATGATTTGTCTTACTAATTTTTCATTGGTGTTTGTGCCATTCTAGATCTGAAATATCCATTCGGATCTTAGATGAGCATGCTTCCTCTCTAAAATTGAAATATGCATTCATTAATTCATTACATATCCTAATCCAAGTGGATATCGATGGTCTCCCACCTTTTCCACTAACTCAATGATTCTATATCTTCTTGGTGGTTTTTCTACATTTTTTCAAGCCCCAAACTTTTGGGGCTATTTTGAGGCCCTAAACGATGTTTTTTTTTACATTTTGGGGGATAGGGTTTGCCAAAAGTAGTAATCCTCGGATATTTATTTCCAACGAGCTATCGTGCACCCAAAACAAAGATTGTATGCAAAATTTGTGCCCATGGGAAATTGACGTATCAACTAACCACCTCAGGGCCCACAATACTTTTGGAATTTCATCTTCTAGGGTTAGGGTTCTGATGTTTAGAGTTTTTTCTTCTATGTCTTTTAGGATTTATGATAAAAGGCCCTTTACATCCTCTTTGTAATCATTTTTTTAGAATGAGCGTATCTGATATCTTTTTCTCTTCATAAATAAGCTACCACCATTCTAGTCAGTTTGTGTTTTACGGTATTTTGTTATTTTATTCATTAATAGAAGTGTGTTTCACTGTATTTTTGTGTTCTTTGCTATGGTTTTTTCATATCTCATTTCTTTCACAATATCATCTAGACCAGTGTTATCATTTCATTATTCTCGTTATTTCTCACTGCATGTCCCTGACAAGGTCGGGGTATAGAGAGTTGGGTCTTGATCTAATTTCATTTGGGGACGATCGCTCTCGCCGAACCAAGAAACCTCCCATGGTGAAAGGAAAGAGATATGATGGGGAAAGAGATATGATGGAGAAAGAGATCCTTTCAAAATATTTCTCAAGGAATCCCTTGCGTGACATCAAAATGAATGATAGACAATTTCACCTAGATCTTTTGACAGCTATTGACGATAGACAAGGCACCTTCAACAAGCTTCCATTTTGGAGGTGTGACACCATTCAAGGTACAAGTTAAATTTGATATCCCCTTATTTGGAGGCCCAATAGATGCAGATGATTTGGAGAAATGGTTGAATCTTTTAGAAAGGTACTACTCTATTCAAAATTCTTCCAACACTAAAAATATCACCTTTTCTCTCCTTAAATCCATCCCCCATGTCAAAACTTGGTGAGAATGTTACTAGCAGATACATAATGAAGATGATTCTATTACATTTAAGACAAGACCCACTTGCGAAACATTTTTTGATTCCCTCAAGGAGGAGTTATATCTTGTTGGAAACTATGATGACTAGTACATGAGATGGACGACTCTGTGTCAAGAAAGAGACCAGAAGGTACCAGAGTACACCAACATATTTCATACCTTACTCTCAAAGTTGGGTATAAGAGACTTAAGTGGAACCTAGTTATGAAGTGTCATAGTGGCCTAAACAAGTACATCCAAATACAGATGGATTTCTTGGACATCTTCTCACTAGGAGTTTCTTATCAATATGCTATCAAAATCAGCAAGAAATTTAAGCAGCAAAATAAGAGGGAGTTCAAGTTTGCAAATCTATAAGAATAGAAGCATGGAAAAGGTAGCCCTAACTTGCAGAACAAGGGAAAAAAAAAGGAATGCCAACTTCAAGAGATCTGTTCCAAGCCACAAGAAAATAAGATTAATGGGAAGACAAAGAAGGACACTAGAAAGTGGTGTGAGTTCTGCAAAATCCCCTAGCACAAAATTTATGAATGTCGCTCAAAATAGTCACAATTAGTCGAGCTTAAAGAAAAAGAGTCGAACCCTGAATCAAACTTTGATTTCGAGTAGGATAACGGACAATGTATCATCAATGTGGAGCCTACTGCTACCATCGCAACCACAAATATCCAACTAGACAAGTCAGAGGAGCTTGAGGAAGGGGACTGACTCTTCCATTCACAGATGTGGGTAAAGGGAACCCCACTACATTTAATTTTTGATAGCAAGAGAAAAAAGAACTTGATCTCATCCAATTTAATCAATAGATTGAAGTTTTCGATGATGCCACACACCCAACCATACACCATTGGTTGGTTGAGCGATGGAAAATACCTTCATGTCAACCAACAATGTCGTTTGTCCTACAACATCAAGCCCTTCAAATATGAGGTGCCATGTGATTTTTCCCCACTCAAAGTTTGTGATGTTCTTTTCGGACAACTTTATATGTGGAAACATCATACTTTTTATGAGTCTCAACCCCATAATTTCATTATCACTCTGGGGGGTTATCCCTACAAGGTACCTAAGATAGTTCTGACTACTGTGATTTCATTGATCTCGAAAAAACAGCGCCAACAAGTAATCGCACAAACTGAAAAGTTTGTCCTCTTCATGGTTCAGTCAAAAGTGAATGAAAGGTCACTGCAACCACCACATCTTCAACACAGGGTCTCTCTACACAGTAGAAACAGGTGGACAAGCTTATAGAGGAATAAGAACCTCTTCGCTTCACCTATAGGGGTGCCTATGCAATGTCAAGTAAAATATCCTATTGATTTGATACTTAGTGCTTCCTTGCCCAATGTTCCAATATACATATTCCCACTTTTAGAGAATTGGGAAATAAAGTTTCAAATTTATGAGCTCATCATCAAGGGCCACTTTCAACCAAGCTCCTCACCTTGTGGGAGCCCAATTGTATTGGTGCATAAGAAGGATGGAATGTGGTGGTTTTGTATTAATTATAGAGCCCTAAAAAAATAATTGTCAAGAATGGATCCTTGATCCCATGGATTGACAATGTTCTTGACTATATCAAGGGTGAAAAGTTCTTCAATAATATCGATTTGAAGTTGGGCTATCTCCAAGTTTCGATAGAATTAACTCATGTATGGAAGCCAACCTTCAAATCTAAACAAGGCCTTTTTGAGTGGTTGGTCATGCCTTTTGGCTTGAATAATTCTGCAACAACATTCATGAGGATGATGGATGATATCTTGTGGCCATTCACAAACTCTTTCATGGTGTTTTATTTGGATGATATCCTCGTCTTCAACTACACCTAGGAAGAGAACTTGCAACACATTCAACAAATTCCAAGCACCCTGCAGTAACATAAGTTATACACAAACCTAGATAAATGATCATTCTACATGTAGATAATCCAATACTTAGGATACATCATGGATTAACATGGGGTGCATGTGGACCCAACCAAGATCCAATTCATTCATAATTGGCTAGCACCAACGCCTCTAACAAAGCTCTGTATCTTTTTGGGCCTCACCAACTTCTACTGCAGGTTCATGTTGGGGTTCTCTCATATAGCTTGGCCCTTAATTCAAGTGACTAAGGAAGGAGTTGAAGCCAAGTTTCCCTAGTCTAAATCACAACAGAGAGAATTACAGGATCTGAAACACCACCTATGTTCTACACTAGTCCTCACATTGCTAGATCTACAATAGCCACTAGAGATTGAGACATATTCCTTAGATTATGCTATCAATGTCATCCTCACTTAACATGGACATATGGTTGCTTATGATAATGAAAAAATATCTGATGTTGTTTGCATGTATCCCACCTATGACAAGGATAAGTACTCTATTGTGTAGGCGTGTCGACAGTGGAAGAATTACATTATGGGGAAGGAAATTATCATCCACACTGACCATAATATTCTAAAATTCATGTAGGCATAAGGGAAGTTATAGAATGACCACCACCAGAAGTGGTCCACATACCTACAACAATTCCTCTTGAACATCAAGTACAAGAAGGGAAATACCAATCAAGTTTCCAACTACCTTAGTTGACCTCCAATTGTAGCACTGACCATGGTGCTCAACTCTTACAGGCACGAGACCTCATGGTGGTCCCAATTATATGACATTGATCCTGACTTTGTTGATGCATATTGAACACTAGGTTCAGGCACATATTTTTCATACTTTCATCTCTAGGATGGAATACTATGCCATTTGGTCCAACTTTGTGTTCCTTCAACCAAGCATGAAAAGTTTATTTCCAAATCCCATTACAGTTAGTTGGTAGGAAAATTTGGCGTGGAAAAAATAGTGACAATACTACACAAGTATTTTTATTGGCCAAAGATTTGATAAGATGTCAGAAAGTATACCAGATCATGTAATTCTTGCACCATTTCCAAACCTACCATTAAGAAATAGGGGCTACACACCCCTCTTCCTACTCCTGATAGGCCTTGGGAGTCCATATCCATGGACTACATTTCTGGTTTACCTTCAACCAAGCATGGTAATGATTGTGTCTTCATGGTCATTGATCGATTCTCTAAGATGGCAGTTTTGACACCATGCAAGAAGAGTATCACAATAGAGTCCATTTTTAGGATCTTCTTCGAGTGTGTTTGGGTTGATTTTAGGCTACCAAAGACTATTATTTCAGATCATGATAACATGTTCTTGAGTAAATTTAGGTCTATTCTATGGAAATTAATGGACACCAAGCTTACCAAATCAACTACCTTCCACCCCCAAACCAATGGACGGACGAAGGTAGTGAACATGATGATTATGCATATCCTGAGAATGTAAAACTCCAAACATTCATGCACATGGGATTAGATCCTTCCTTATGTTCAACATAGCTACAATCAATCCCTTCATATATCTATTGGCCACAACCCTTTTCAAGTGTGCTTTTGGTTCCAACCATTGGCCCCAATTGAATGTTGGATTACTGAGAGGGGGGGCAAATCAGTAATAGAGTAATTCGATACTTTTTAACCACAAATGCAAGTGTTATCAATGTAGCATTATCATCCAATAGTTGCAGAGTAAATAAACAATGAATAAATGAGCAATCATACACATACACAGTACACCAGTGTTTTTACGTGGAAACCCAAAGCAGGAGAAAACCACGGAATTCTTTTTCTTATATGTCTTTAAGAATTACGTTCATTGGAAGCACCAACTTCCTTTGTTTTCCAGCTGCAATTGGAAGGAGGCTCAAACCCCCTAGTTTCTCAGGCTACAACTTGAGGGAAGCTCCAACTCCCCAATTCCCTGGCTACAACCAGAAGGAGGCTACAACCCCCTATGTTCTTCGGCTACAATCGGAAGGTGGATACAACCACCTGTCATTGCTCCGTCCAACCACCCTGACGTAGAAGTAAAATGATGGAACCATTGTCACACTATCGTTGTGAGATATATTGTTGTAAACATGTACCAATCAACCTGTACCAAACAACATGTAACAACCTGTACCAATAACCTATGCCAACATGTACCATACATCAACCTATACCTCAACTTTTACCATAAACAAATGCATCAAGCATGCACCAAACCTATACAAATAACCTATCACAATAACATGTCCAAACAACCTGTACCAAACAACATGTAACAACCTGTACCAATAACCTATGCCAACATGTACCATACATCAACCTATACCTCAACTTTTACCATAAACAAATGCATCAAGCATGCACCAAACCTATACAAATAACCTATCACAATAACATGTCCAAACAACCTGTAATCAACCTGTACCATAAACAAGTGAATAAACCATGCACCAACATGTACCTCAACCCATACCATCAATGAGTGCATCAACTATGCACCAAATATGTATCAATCATGCATCAAATACACATGAACTATGACTCATCAAGATGTGCCAACATCATCAACTATACACCTCATGTATGTGCCAACTCATCAACTACTTGTCTCAACCATGTACCCAACATGTACCTCAACCAAAAGACTCATCAATTTCATCATCCAAATCTAATTGGTAACTCTGTAATAGACCTAGTGTATATGATCACATGCCTGCAAACCTTCCTTAACTTTAACAACAAGAGACTAGCATTTTGATCAAACTTTACTTTAGTCTCACATGATTAGTTTTGGATTAGTCAACAACCCTAACTTCTAATAATCATAACTATGTACTTGTAATGAATAAAGATCTGAAAATAATACAAAATGTTCTTCAATGTCTTTTATGCAATTCTTCTAGGTTTCACTACTTGGATCCTCTCATAAAAGGAGTTATAGAAAAAATGGCATACCTTATTGAATTATGTCTTATTCTAGAGAGCGAACTTGTAGAGCTTGCCCAGCACGGAATATTTGTTGCATGGATCTGAAAATTGTACATAGAATACTACAGACTGTACTCTAACCAATACATTTGGTATTACTGAATTTGGATTTGTTGTGAAGAATTTATGACGTTTTTACCCGAAACACTTGTTTTAGACTAGTTTCATGACTAGCCACAAACCCTATTTTCCACGCGGTGTAACTCCAGAAATACGACCCAGGAGATGAAATTTGTATCACAACTACTTGGATATGTTTCCTCAACGACCTCCCAATTTCAAGATCTGAATCATTCTAGAAAAAAAATTATTGTGAAAATGGTGAAATGACCTATAAATAACATACCTTAGAAAGCATCATCAAAAGAATTTATCCTCCCTTGAATTTTGGCCTTCTTTACTTCACCTTCCCTCTGAAATTAAGTTTAGATATCATTTAGTTACCTCAGTCACTTGTAGATAATCAATATGCTCAAGTGTGATTAAAATGATAGAGCTTTGCCTCTTATTTATACTTTCATGTAGCTTCCTCAAGGGATTACCTTTTAACCATCTTAACCCACTTTCCTTATTTTAGGGCTAATCCACTTCTAACCACTTGTCCTCTTAGTAATTTATCCATTAACTTTATTATTTAAATAATTTAATTTGTATCCACTTTGACTTATAGTACACTCATCACTTCACTTTATTATTTAAAAAAATTCTTCTTTGCAACCACTTTGACTACTTTGAATCTCTAACTGTGAGGAGTTTTGTGACGTTCCACATACCACTGGAAATGGAATGACATGTACTATCCATATATAATAGTCCTACCTACAAATATATCAAAACTCATACCATTATCCATCAAACAAACTTGGGTCGATTACCCAAACTTGGGTTCTCCAACTTCACATGGACATAACTCTCTAACCGTGAGGAGTTATGTGATGTTCCACATACCACCAGAAATCAAATGACATGTAATATCCATATAGAATAAGCTTACCTTAAAATATATTAAAACTCATACCATTATACGTCAAACAAACTTGGGTCCATTACCCAAACCTTTGTGCTACCGGAATTCGCTATTGGACTTTCTTCAAGGGTTGACATCAATCTAAATATCACTCTCCAATGGTTGACATCAATGACAACCAAAAATCCATACCAAATGTCCATCAACCTAAGCCAATTTTCTGAAAATATCCCCCTTTGGAAATGATGGCAACACCAACATTGATGGCAACACTTGGTCATGATAACATTCATGCTTATACCCCTCATCAATGTTTATATCTCTCCCCCTTTGACATCAATGGAAAAGGGTATCTCCCTTTAGGGCTGCTCCCCTTGACTGGACTCTCCTTGGGGTTTCTCCCCCTGTCTACATGCCTCTGTGCTCTTTCTCCAAGCATTTAAATCCTGCATCTAATAAATCTATCCCCCTTTGTCATCAATGGAAAAGGTATATTTCCATCTGGGGCTGCTCCCCCTAACTGAACTATCCTTGGGGATACTCCCCCTAACTGAACTCTTCTTGAAACTAATCTTCCAACCTCAAATGTCCTCTTTATGGTGCTTCCTCGTGTAAATCTAAGACGTATAAGATAAGAATTCAAAAGCATTCATTTTGAATTAGAAATCACTCTGAGTCTCTGGCGAAGATACTCAAAGGCTTCTCATGGAAGTGGTTTTGTAAATATGTCTGCCACTTGTTCTTTTCTGTCCACATATTCAACTCTGATGTTCTTCTTTGAAAAATATTCCCATAGAAAGTGATACTTGATTGGAATGTGCTTCGTTTTGGAGTGCATCACCGGGTTCTTTGAGATACTGATGGTGCTTGTATTATCACAATAGCTTGGAATGGGATTATCATACTCAACCTATATATCTTTCAGAGTTTGTTTCATCCATAGAACATGTGTACAACATGTTGTTGTTGCAATATGCTCTACCTTGACTGTAGATAAAGATACTGATGATTGTTTCTTGCTTAGACAATATACTAAACACTCACCTAGGTAGAATGTTGCTCCACTGGTGCTTCATTGGTAATCAACGCAACCTGCCCAATCTGCATCTATGTAAGCAATAAGTGATAGATCCTTTCCTTTTGGATACCATAATCCAAACTCTTTTGTTCCTTTGAGATATCTAAAAATCCTCTTCACTGCTATGATATGTGAATCCTTTGGTGTTGCTTGAAATCATGCCACCTATCCAACTGTCTACATTACATCTCGTCTAGATGTTGTCACATATAGTAAGTTACCAATTATTGACCTGTATTGCCTCTGGTCTGTAGACTTTGAATCATCATATTTTCTTAACTTGCAACTAGTTTGCATAGGAGTGGTAACTAGTTTGCAATATTCCATTCTGAACCTCTTTAGCATTTCTCTGATATACTTCGTTTGAGAAATAAAAATTCATTGGTTTCTTTGACATATCTGAAGACCCAGAATGAAGGATAGTTCTCCAAGTAATGACATTTCAAATTCATTCTGCATATCTTTTGCAAATTTCTGGCTTAACCTATCATTAGTACTTCCAAAAACAATATCATCAACATAAATTTCAATTAATAAAATATTGCTTTGAGTTACCTTGATGTAGAGGTTGTTGTTTGCACTTCCTTTCCATAGTTCGTAGGGATTTTTGTCATTGTTGTTTTTTTAGCATTACTCTATTTTGAATGTGAATTGTTGTATGCACTGCATGTGTCCAAAAAAAATCTGTCAATTCGGAATCCATTAGCATTGTTCGAGCCATTTCCTGTATAATTATTATCCATTATGATAATGTTCCTTTGTCTCTGAACCACTCTCTGAACCAATCTATGAATCCATTCTCTCTTCCATTGTCATATATATGTCCAAACCTACTAAGTGTTCTTACAAATCCATCTATGTTCATATTGTCCAAGACTCTACTTGCACAACTGTCCATAATGTTGACCCATTTATCACTATATTATCATGAAGTCTTGATTAATCTATCAAACTGTACTTTTGCTAACTGACAACTCTGGATCTTTCTTCTCAAAATATGCAATTTGCTCGAAGAATGGTTCTTTGGTCTGTCACAGTTATCACATAGACTCCCCTTGTCTAATATTCATAATACCTGGGAGTCTCTAAGTCAGATGGATCAGAACAATTCCTTCTCTAATGTCTATTCATCATCATCTTCATTGGTATATTCATCATCTTCTTCATTGGTAGATTCATCATCTCTCTGAGTTCTAACTTCTTTCTTTCTCTCTGTGGATTCATCTTTCACTACAATACCTGAAAGTACAATCTCTTGAACATGTTCCTTATTTACATGGCCTTCTTTTCTTTCAATTATTTTCCAAACCTTTCTGTATCTGACATCTTTCTTTTTCTCTGTAGGATTTTCTTCATCTTGTTTTATTTCCAATCTTGCGATCTCTGGTACCTGGTCTTTGTTCACCTGTTCTTCTTGTTTTCTTATCCATACTTTCTTATATCTGATATCAGTGTTCTCTTTCATGGAAGTATCGATCATGCTTCTACAATCACTAGTTATGTGTCCATAGTTATGACATTTGTAACATTCAATGTTACGTGGGGCCACATAGGCACTTCCTGCTTGAACATTTATTTTATAATCCCTACAATCTGCAACCTTATGTCCAAACTTAGTACAATAAAAACAATGACCATAAAATAAATTTGCATACCTAGGAGTGAATGATCTTCTTTTTGGTGTAGTCCTTCTGAATTTCTTCCTTGACTGATCATGATCATGATTGAAGCTTCTTTATGGATTGAACATGGATGGTCTTCTTGAAGATGTATCTTCAATAGTTTTCTTAGATTTTGGTTGACCATGATTCTTCCCTTTGAGTACTTCTGCAAAACTCTTTTTATTTTCTTCATTCTTATTTTCTAGCAACCTAGAGTGTTTCTCTTCATTATTTCTGACTGATGTGGATGTTTCTGTCTCTTCAACATTTTTGTTGAGCTTGATGATTTTACTTCTCAATGTGACAACTTCTTCTTCAAGCTTCTCAACCTCTTCTTCTTTCTTCATTATCTGAGACTTCATGACTTCTTCTGTTCTGTTCGCTTCTTCAAGATGAATTTTTAATGTGATTATTTTTTCTTCAAGTCATTTCTCTTCTTGACCAAACTTTGCCTCAAGCTAGTTTAGATCGTTAGTTCTTAAGTTCTCGAGGACCTATTGGGCTTCTTCAAAAATGTGAACACTTTCCTTTTGTTTCATCAATTCTTTCTTGAGTGACTTATTTTCTTCTCTTAGTTCATCTAAAGCACTAATCAATTCTTCTTCATAATTGTGTTCCTTTTCAATTAGTTTTTTTGTCTCATTTCCTTCATGGAATTCTTTTTCAAGATATCCACATTTTTCACAATTAAAGGAAAACAACATACCTCTGGTGATTATGTACTCTTCATCTTTTGAATCTGTTTAACATGGTGAACATAATTCTTCTTGATCTGTATATGCATCTTCTTTGGCATTTTTTGAATGTGCGATAGGTGAACAATGTATGTCATGTAACTTATCCCAAATTTCTTTGGCCGGTGAACATTTACCAACCTTTTCTCTTACTAGATTAGGTAATCCTTCCCAGATGAAATCCATTGTTATTTTGTTATTCTTCTTCAATTCCTTCTTGATTGCAGTCTTTGCCATTTTTGAACTATCATATCCTATAACAACTAATAGCCAAATATAATGCCCTTGTTCCTGTAAAAATGCTTTCATCCTTATGCTCCATATCTCATACTTTAAACCATTATGACCATTAAACATTGGTACTCCATTCTCAGAATAATCCATGATCTCCTTCCAGTGGTTAAATTATTTCCTGAAGGAACCTGCGCTGATACTAATTGTTGGATTACTGAGAGGGAGGTTGAATCAGTAATAGAGTAATTCAATCATTTTTAACCACAAATGCAAGTGTTATATCAATGTAGCATTATAATCCAATAGTTGTAGAGTAAATAAACAATGAACAAATGAGAAATCATACACATACAAAGTACAATAGTGTTTTTACGTTGAACCCAAAACGATAGAAAACCACAGAATGTTTTTTCTTATATGTATTTAAGAATTACATTCATTGGAAGCACCAACTTCATATGTTTTCCAGTTGCAACTGGAAGGAGGCTCCAACCCCCTAGTTTCTCAGGCTACAACTTGAGAGAATCTCCAACTCCCCAATTCTCTAGCTACAACCAGAAGGAGGCTACAACCCCCTATGTTCTCTGGCTACAACCGGAAGGTGGCTACAACCACCTTTCCTTGCCCCGCCCAACCACCATGACGTAGAAGCAAAATGATGGAACCATTGTCACACTATCACAATGAGATATATTGTTGTAAACCTATACCAATCAACATGTACCAAACAACCTGTAACAACCTGTACCAATAACCTATGCCAACATGTACCATACATCAACCTGTACCTCAACTTGTACTATAAAAAAATGCATCAACCATGCACCAAACCTATACAAATAACATGTCACAATAACCCGTCCAAACAACCTATAATCAACCTATATAATAAACAAGTGCATCAACCATGCACCAACCTATACTTTAATCTATACCATCAAAAACTGCATCAACCATGCACCAAATATGTACCAATCATGCATCAAATACACATAAACTATGACTCATCAAGATGTACCAACATCATCAACTATACACCTCATGTATGTGCCAACTCATCAACTACTTGTCTCAACCATGTACCTAAC
>ML817580.1:31070-42415 GCA_009831015.1 Picea engelmannii
ACTCATCAATTTCATCATCCAAATATGATTGGTAACTTTGTAATAGACCTAGTGTATATGATCACATACTTGCAAACCTTCCTTAACTTTAACAACAAGAGACTAGAATTTTCATCAAACTTTACTTTAGTCTCACATGACTAGTTTTGGATTAGTCAACAACCCTAACTTGCAATAATCATAACTATGTACCTGTAATGAATAAAGATCTGAAAATAGTACAAAATGTTCTTCAGTGTCCTTTATGCAATTCCTCCAGTTTCACTACTTGGATCCTCTCAGAAAAGGAGTTATAGAAAAATGGCATACCTTATGGAATTCTAGATTATTCTAGAGATCGAACTTGTAGAGCATACCCCACACAGAATATTTGTTGTATGGATCTAAAAATTGTACACAAAATACTAAATACTATACTCTAACCAATACATTTGGTCTTAATAAATTTGGATTTGTTATGAAGAAGTTATGACGTTTTTACCCGAAACACATGTTTTAGACTAGTTTCAGGACTAGCCACAAAACCTATTTTCCACGGAGTGTAACTCCAAAAATACAACGACCCACAAGTTGACATTTGTATCACGGGTACTTGGATATGTTTCCTAAACGACGTCCCAATTTCATATTCTGAATCATTCTAGAAAAAATTTATTGTGAAAATGGTAAGATGACATGTAAATAACATACCTTAGAAAGCATCATCAAAATAATTTATCCTCCCTTGAATTTTGGCCTTCTTTACTTCACCTTCCCTCTGAAATTTGGCTTAGATATCCTTTGGTTATCTCATTCACTTGCAGATATTCAATATGCTCAAGTGTTATTAAAATGAGTGATCCTTTCCTCTTATTTATACTTTCATGTAGCTTCCTCGAGGGGTTACGTTTTAACCGTCTTAACCCACTTTCCTTATTTTAGGGCTAACTCACTTCTAACCACTTGTCCCCTTAGTAATTTCTCCATTAAATTTATTATTTAAATAATTTATTTTTTATCCACTTTGAATTATAGTACACTCATCACTTCACTTTATTATTTAAACAATTTCTTCTTTGCAACCACTTTGACTACTTTGACCTTTTGGGGCTTCTAGATGACTCATGAGAGTTCTCCAACTTCACATGGCTATAAATCTCTAGCCGTGGGGAGTTATGTGACACTCCACATACCACCGGAAATGGAATGACATGTACTATCCATATATAATAGTCTTGCCTACAAATACATCAAAACTCATACCATTATCCATTAAACAAACATGGGTCTATTACCCAAACCTGGGTTCTCCAACTTCACATGGCCATAACTCTCTAACTGTGAGGAGTTATGTGTCGTTCCACATACCACCAGCAATGGCATGACATGTACTATACGTCTAGAATAGTCTTACCAAAAAAATATTAAAACTCATACCATTATACATCAAACAAACTTGGGTCCATTACCCAAACCTTTATGCTACCAGAATTCACTACCAGACTTTATCCAAGGGTTGGCATCCCTAAGGTTTGACATCAATATAAAATATCACTCTCCAATGGTTGACTTCAATGAAAACCAACAATCCATACCAATTGTTCATCCATTGACGTAGCTCTACCCATCTGATATTGTAGCTCTATCTATTGCATCCACATAGGAAGAATCTTCCCATACTCAAATTGAGGCGAATAAGGCAGATAGATTTATTGAACATATTTATCACATCCACCAACAAGCCCGTGACATATTGAAAAAATATAATTCCAAGTACAAGTAGTGACATGACCAACATCGGTTTCCACACAAGTTTCAGGTTGGTGATAATGTTTGGTTACATTTGTAGAAAGAGCGCCTTGCAGGATGCCTTCACAAGATTCAACCACTTCAATATGGGCCTTACACCATCACCAAGGATATAGGTGATAATTATTTTAAATTAAGTATTCCTCCATTCCTTGTATTTCATCCAGTCTTTAATGTGTAGGTTCTTCACACATATTTTCCACCTCTACTGGACACCTCGAAGGTAGCTGAGAAATTGGCACCTGCAAAACTCAACCCTAATTACTTTGAGTATGATATAGTTGTTCGAATAATGGATACATATATGAAATGGAACCACCAATAGAACATATATCTCTACCGATTCGTCAAACAAGGGTATCTTCTTCACCAATGCAAGTGGCTCACTAAGAGCCAAATTCAACAGAATTTTCCCCATATGATGAGAGAACTTGATGTAATGGATACCATTGCTTCCTAAGGGGGGGGGGATTGATCTAGGTGGATATAAATGGCTTCCCACCTCTTCCACCGACTCAATGATTCTCTATCTTCATGGTATTTTTTCGGGTCCCAAACTATGAAAGTTGTTTTGAGGCCATAAATGGTATTTTTTGGACATTTGTGGGGCTACAGGTTTCCATGGAATCCTTGGATCCCCCAAAAAGTTGTAATCCTTAGATATTTCTTTACAATGAGCTATTGTGCACTCCAAATGGAGACCATATGAAATAGTTTCTCCCCCGTGAAGTTGACATATCAACTAACCACCTCAGGGCCCATAATACTTTTGGTGTTTCATCTTCTATTGTTAGGGTTTTGATGTTTAGGGTTTTTTCCTCTTTGTATTTTAGGATTGATGATAAAATCCCTTTTCAACCTCTTTGTAAATATTTTTTTTTGAATGAGCATAGTTGACATCTCTTTCTGTTAGAGATAAGCTACCACCATTCTAACTAGTTTGTGTTCTATAGTATTCTACTATTTTATTCATTAATAGAAGTTGGGTTTCACTGTATTTTTGTGTTCTCTTCTATGGTTTTGTTTGTACCTCATTTTTTTCTCAATATAATATGGATCATACCCATAACATGGATTAAAGTAATCCATTAGAGAGTAGGTATTAAGTATAAAGGGTGTGGCATTTTTAGAACTATATCGCTAGTTTAGAGGATTTGGTCGCCATGTGAGGGAAGCATGATCTGGTAATACAAATTATGTTGCAGATATATGATATATTGTCCCAAGAAGAATCACACCTCTCATTACTAATTTAGATCAAAAATCATTGTTTTTGGCTTTTGTTCCATGTCTGTTCAATCCACAGACCACCAATGTGACCTCTTACCCCTTTACAATTACTAGAGTTCACTTCACTTCCTCCACAAAATTATCTATATGCAAAATAGATTGTGAGTGAACAAGTTAGTTGCTTCCTTTAATTTAGATATCGATCTAGATCATGGCTCATTTATCTTAGAAGGATTCCCTCTAACACTTAGATTTGTGGAAATTCTTTATATCTACCCTTCTCCATGCACATATCTAGTCACCTAGGTATCACGTTTTGCATAAAACTATTTGTTTTGATCAGTTTTTGTATATTAAATCACCCTTTAGAGTCCATATTTTGTGCCTAGGGATTGTATTTTCTACATTTTCAACTCGATTTGGAGATTTCATGACAAATATTTGGTGTCCTTGCTGTTCTCTATTGATAAAATGGATGAATCTAGAGTTGTTGATAGAATTCTTTGTTGAAATATTGGCCAATACTAAGAGGGGGGGTGAATCAATATTGCTTCTTCTTTTAAAATTTTAACAATTATTAATTAACAAAATAATTAATCATAATAATTGATCAACAAGAATGTACTGAATACATAAATTTAAATATAAGAATAACAAGTACAAGTTACAATTGTGTGAGAGACACCAATCTCCCTTATTCTAATCACCAACTCAAGGAGACACCAATCCCCTGGTTTTAGAGCACCAACTCTAGGAAGCACCAACTCCCTTGTTTCAGAGCACCAACTCTAGGAAGCATGAACTCCCTTATTTTAGAGCACCAACTCTAGGAAGCACCAAATCCTTTTTGAAACATGCTTTAACCTGCAGAGGATTGCAATCCTCTTGAGCTCCTCCCTACCACCCTCACTGCATAAATTGTTTACAATTTCTTTCTTGGACTCTGCTCCTTTTGATCTTCTGATGTATACTGTAGAGACACTTTCCTTCTTACTATTTTTCTTTGTTTATATATTCTCTCAAGAGGTATATGATATTGAAACAATGTGTATTTTTGTAAAAGAGAAAATGAACCAATGTGCCTTTTTAATAATAAAAACATTGCACCTCTTCATTTAATTAACACAAATGCTATTTTTTTGTTTATTAATTTATTTTAATTTAAAAAGGTGTCCAAATAAGATATTTATTTTCGTACGAAGATTCAGGAGCGATAGAAATGAATTTTAAAATTCTACGACATGGGTTTTGTGCAGAGCATGCCCATACCTAATGTTTTGTGAGGTGGACGATACATTAGGTTCTTTGAAGGAAAATTGATAAGATTTTTTATACCAGATCCTTGACACATGTTGTATTATATTGAAGCACCAAATTTGACCCTTTCTTCTTGTATTTAGAGCACAATAACTTCTTTTTGAGGTTCCATTGTAAAGGTCTTCCACTGATATTTTCATGCAGTGAACAATCCCTTCACTTCTGATCAATTGCTTCTTCTGTGAATGGATGATAGTAACATAATTCAACCTAAACTTTCTCTAGGATACTGATATGAATACATAAACATTAATCAAGTTCTCAGTGACCATATTTATCCTCTTTCCATCAATGCCAACAGCATACACTATGTCCATTATTGACCATATTGGTCTCCTTTGACATCAATTTCAACACCATGTCCAACATTCTCCCCCTTTGGAATTTATGGAAACACAATAAAAACCCCTTATTTCTTAATTGGGTTTTACTATTTCTCTTTCCCCTTTGACAGGAATGACAGAAGGGATGTTTTTTTTTGTTTTTTTTTTCTCCCCCTAAGGTTATACTCCCCCTTTCCATGTACTCCTCCTCTGATGAAACTTATGCAATTCAATTAGATATGGAGATTACCCAAAATTTATGTCTAAGGTATTCAAAAGTAATCATGGGTAAAGGTTTTGTGAGTATATCTACAATATGTTATTTAGTATCCACATATTCCACTTTAACAAAGTTTTGAGAAACTTGTTCCATTAAAACATGAAATTGGCACTAGTATTGTCATGGTTAAGAAGAATTGGATGATCACACTTTACTTGTAGGTCTTCTAGGGTTTGTTTCATCCAAATTACTTGAGTGCGGCAAGTGGCAGCAACAATATATTCAGCTTCTGATATTGACAATGACATAGATGTTTTCTTCTTACTTAGCCATGATACTAGACACTTTCCTAGGAATAATGCTCCTCCACTGGTGCTCTTCATATCATCCACACTACCAACCCAATCGACATCAATATATGCATTTATGTAAAATATTTTGTTTTTGGATACCATAATCCAAAATCCAAGGTAGCTCTTAGATATCTGAATATCATTTTTACTACCTTCAAATGAGTCTCTTTAGGTGCAGATTGAAATATTCCTATTAGTCCTACAAATTGTATGATATCAGGTCTTGTTGTTGTTGCATATAACATGTTACCAACCATTGATCTATACAGGGGTTGGTCTACCTTTGGTGATGTTGGCATGTTTTAGAGGAAGAGTGTGCTTGTCATTGATTGCAAGAATAGCAGCGATGATGGAAAACAAGAAAAGTAGAAGATCAGGAGGAGAATCGAACAGTATGCAAAGATCAAAGCTCGGAAGCGAAAGCACAGTACAGAAACGTGATCAGGATCAACATCTCAACAGGACAAACCAGGACAGTTGAGAATTAGAATACCCGAATACACGATAGCGGTTGGATCACTTTTGAGTGGAAGGACAGGATAAGCAGAAAGTTTTGAGATCTCAATCATCCGAATTTTCATCAGCCTTTGGATTGAATTAATGGAAGGATAGGATAAGTGGGGCAAAACAATTGAGAATTAGATCACCCGAATATCCGTCAACCGTCAGATCAAATTAAGTGAAGGATAGAATAAATGGGGCACAAGGTTTGAGAATTCGATTATCCGAATCTCCATTAGCCATCAGATCAAATTGAGTGGAAGGATAGGATAAGGAAAGATGGAGGGTCATTGGATTTAAAACCAAGGAAAAGCAACATCGCAAAAAGATCAAGTCGTCGATCTAAGATCATGATCAATGAACATCATTCGTTTCGGGTCTAAAGTTGTGAGGAGGTTATGCTCCGGAAAAATCTCACTTCAAGATTTTTCACTTTGAGATTTGAAATCCCCAAAGTCTAGAGATTCGGAGAGCCGAAATAAATTCTCAACCATCGGATCATCCGAAGTAGATCTCAGTTGTCAGATCATCTAAAGAAGTTCTTAAGCGTTAGATCATCCGAAATGAATCTGGGTCGTTTGATCTAGAGCATCAGTTTGAGATTTGAAATCCCCAAAGTCTGGAGAGCAGGAGAGCCAAAATAAATTCTCGACCGTCGGATCATCCAAAGTAGATCTCAGTCGTCAGATTGTCTGAAGAAGATCTCAAGCGTTAGATCGTCCGAAATGAATCTGGGTCGTCTGATCCAGAGCGTAAGTCTAAGGTTTCAGATTTCAGAAGTTCGAAGACACGAAGGATATATCGACCGTTGAATCGAGAAAGGGGCCGTAGATATTCAAATTTGTAAGATTAACGTACGGAGAAAAGCAGGGTTTCAGATTTTAAATTCCTAGACCTCGGATCATGAAGTAAATCACAGTCATTGATTTAGGAAGGTTAGATATGATCCACAGAACTTGAAAGGACATATCTGAACCATCAGTTCAGGAGCACCATCAAGATCATGAGATCGAGGGTCATGTCGCATTGCGGGGTCAGAACATGCTCGGATATTAATTTTTCTTGAGCGGGCCGCAATCAAAACCATAGTATCACCAAAGGCATACGTGGAGCTTTGTAGTGAATTGCGTGGTGAAAAGAGGATTTCCCTCAAACCACCTTTGGTCATGCCCACAATCATGTGGTCACATGAGAGCATCACCCAAGGTCACATCAGCAGAATATTGAGGAAGGAGCTAGCACTGCTAGGATCCACATCGGAGGTTACGCATTGAAAAGTCAAAAATCATCTGTGTGTATAATCCAACGGTGTTGATCAAACTAAATCTGATCGAATGGTTGTTGTTTCATCTCGTGATTTCTTGATCAGTTATGATTCAGTTACAATAATTGAATCATTGTTCTTGAGCAGTTGAATCATTGTTCCCGAGCATTGGAATCATGATTCATGAGCATTTTTGTGAGATTCCCAACTTGAGCGTTAGAGATGCGGAGTGTAATGGATGATGAGAGAAAGAATAAAAGAAAAATGTCGTGACAGAGTGAGATTGTGGTTTCTCAATAAAAAGTATTTGAATTGTAAGAAATGAAGTTTTACAGCATGAACTAAGGGAGAAAATGCATAGATGAAGAACATAAGATGGAAAGAGCAGAAACTGTGAAAACAACTGACTGTATGAGAACTTAAGCACAAGAATATGCGAGCAGGAAGACACTAATGCAGGCAGAGAAGAGCAGTGTAGAAGAACAGTGATGAGACTGGTAAGACATTGATAAATACTATATCACTGTAATAAATTTCATAAAGCAAATATTTATATCTCAGGGTGGTAGGGTTGTGCTAGGGAG
Source organism: Picea engelmannii (assembly GCA_009831015.1). Taxonomy (NCBI): domain Eukaryota; kingdom Viridiplantae; phylum Streptophyta; class Pinopsida; order Pinales; family Pinaceae; genus Picea; species Picea engelmannii. The sequence continues at coordinate 38,651 of ML817580.1, forward strand.
GACTGTTGTCCTTAGAGTTTCAAGTAGGTGCTTGAACATAGGGAGTTGTAGCTTCCATCTGGTTGCAGCCAGAAAAACCAGGGTGGTAGGGTGGTGCAAGGGAGAACCATTGTTCTTTGTTATACAGGTTGGTGCCTGTGTGACTGGAAGTTGGTGCTTCCATATAGTTGGTGTTGGAACACTCAGGGAGTTGGTGCTTCCTTCTAGTGGGTGCTAGAGAAACTAGAGGGTTGGTGCTCTCTACAAGTTGCATTTTTTTAAATAAGATGTTGTAGCCTCATTTTGAGTTGGTGTTCAAAGATTGATTATGTACAGAACTTAAAAGACTACCTATCATTCTAAGAAGAACAGGTTTTCTCCCTTTATGGGTTTCCTCATGAATATTTGTCTCTGTGTATATCATATCTGTAGCCTCATTTTGAGTTGGTGTTCAAAGATTGATTATGTACAGAACTTAAAAGACTACCTATCATTCTAAGAAGAACAGGTTTTCTCCCTTTATGGGTTTCCTCATGAATATTTGTCTCTGTGTATATCATATGTGTGATTGATGCTAATTATTTATGTTGTTCATGACTTGCATAATCTTGATGATCACTTGGAGAACATTAATAATATTTCAATAGGCATAAAATTGTTTAAGCACGGTAACAATTGATTCACCCTCCCCCCCCTCTCAGTTGTCTTAGTATTTCCACCAATTGGTATCAGAGTGGGTTCCTTTTAGCTAAAGGTAGATCGGTAAGCTTAAACATGACAAGTCATGAAGAAACTTAGACCAATAAGCCTCCTCTGTTTGATGGAACAATTTTTATTTTTTTTTCTGGAAGGTTAGAATGAGAACATACATTATGGTCTTAGGTGTTGATGTTTGGGATGTTGTAGAGACTAGATGTAATGATCCCAAGCCATTATGCAAGGATCATCACTTGTTTTGGTGTCTTTTTAAAACCTTTTTCTGGCTGTGGTATTTCTTCAAACAGTTTGTTGATCTATTTGTTTATATGTGTTTATATGTGTGTATGCAGCAAATAACAGAAAGAGATAACCATGGAACATACCTCAACCATATGCAACAAGATAGACAAGCCAAAACATCTAAAATCTTCTTTATTCATAAAATAGAGAAACCTACTACAATGAAGATGTCGATCTGGAATGCTCAACAGATGGCCAAGAAGATAGACAATAGATAAGAGCTACTACAAAATGCTCCCGCTAATACAAAAGATGCCTCCAAAGGTTGAATGAGAAATGAAGATCAATACAAGAAGATCTAAATGCCAAACTCTCCAGCTGAAGAATGCCACGCTCCAATAGAAGGCTAACACCCTCAATAAATCGGCCCTGCTACCCCTCAGATTACGGTTGGAGAGCATCAGTGGCACAGGGTAGCTCAGATGGAGGATTTTCCATGGATGATTTTCACACTCTCCGGGAGAGAGTTTCTATGATGAGGACTGACTACCAGCAATTGTTGACAGACAGAGACTACCTACTGGGGATTGGAAAGTTGTATCATAGGGCCCTGAGGGGGTAGGAGTTGGAGGTAGACCGACTCACTCGGGAGTTGGAGAGCACTCGAGGATTCTTGAGAGGCACACAGACTGTCCTTCAAGAATCGAAGTCTATATCAGATGGGTCTCTTGAGGAGATTCGTCAGAGATCCACTTCATCTGTCTTAGTGGACAGTCAGATGTATCAGTCAGTCACATTGACAAAGGATGTTGATGATCTAGTAGAGGAGCACCAGTCGATGGGGGACACTTCCATTTGTGTCTTGGGAGTGGTTGATCTCCATATAGAGATTGATCCAGCTGTATGCCCAGGATCTGTGATGCAGCATGAGTTTGTAGGAGATGACATGAGTATGTCGAAGCATACCATGATGAGTGATAGCTCACAGAGAGATGTTGAGGTGTATGGTGGCATTTGGAGGGGTATAATGCCTTGCAAGGAGGAGACACACTCAGGAAAGTATGTAGATGTCACTCCTCTGCAGCAGCACATAATTGTGGGAGATCACCTTCACCATTTCAGCAGTTGCATGGTAGATGAGAGATGGAGATTGGTTGACCAGCAGTCGGAGGGGTTACTTCTGGTTGCACTAGATGGTGGGGAATCAGTGATGACCACAGGAGATCATATTTCATGGATACCGATGGATGAGCTTCTGGTCGAATCCTGGGGATTGACCAAAGCCTGTGATGCCTTCCAGTCCTACAGTCAGCTGCAGATGTTTCTATTAGCCTGTCCTGACACTTTTATCATAGACAGCAGCATGAGGAGGGATAGACCATGGCTGGGAGCATGGAGAGTGAGTAGGCCGAGACTATATGATAGGAGTACTTTTACGGCATACAGCAGGTCAGAGGTGGACCATGTTAGACAAACAGTTGAGACTTGGTGTGTGATGGTGAGCATCATAGACCTGGTGATGACAGATGAGCGCAGTGGGCTTCCAACAATGATCAGCCCAGCATAAGAGCAGCTAGCGAAGACTGGAAGTGATAAACTTCCAAGTTTTCCATGGGATCCAGGAGTTCACTTGGTTAGCAGGATGTTTCACTACATGACGACCTAGGTGGCACCAGAGAGCCACACACTCCACCTTGGGTTGGTTTGGAGTGGGTCGGCAAGTACTTGTCCTATGGGGCAAGACCTTTTCTTCTTCTTGATCATCATGATAGGGCATGGAGACGTTTGGACAGGTACTTCTTCTACAGAGGTGTCTATGCCGATACAGTTTTTGGGCAGCAGGTTCAGTGGTCACGGGTATTTCAGCTTGAGGATCCCGGCGAGGAGGATCCTTTATGTATGCAGGGGATAGACAGTCGTGGACAGAGTAGTGCAGTGTCAGCATGAGAATTGTCGATAGAGGTTAGCATGGTACCCAGGGATTGCAGGATTGAGCAGTTCATTGACCGACAAGGGAGAGTGGACCATTTCAGGGGAAATTTATTCTAACTTTCCATTTAGCACAACACTTGAGGGTGCCTCACGAAGATCTTGCGGTACCTCATTCTGGCATCATCATGTGTAGTTGATGGAGAGCGTGTGGATATTTGTAGAGATTTGGAGGATGGACTCATTCCGAGATGAGGCCATGGGTCAGGTGCAGGAGGTTCACAGGGTTGATATCTTCTAGGACTATTCTTCACAGAGTATTGCAGTTCACTTCCTGATATGGGATCCAGGGGGTCGAGTGTGCTATTGTTCATCGTTGGATGGGTTATACTATGTATCCCAGAGGTGGACATGGGATCCTGGTATTTTACTTTGGGGGATTTGGGTATTTCTTGAGGACAAGCAATTTTCTAGCAGGCAGGATTGTAATGTCCCCACTTTAGGACATCATCACAGGGCAGAGATTTATGATGACCAGAGTAGCTAGATGGGTGCTAGAGCGAGTACAGGGGTATTTGAGAGGCATTGGGGGGTCCATCTTGCATTGATTATCATATTCCATCATTATGAGCCATTCCTCACAAGTTGGTTTTGGTTTCGTTGCATTCCGACGATTTCCATGATTTTGACTATTTTGAGCTATAAGTCAATGGAATTCACTGAAGAGGTCATTTTGGGCACATTACTTGGAGGAACCTCTCAGTGTAATAGCTCGTTGGAATTGGGAGGAGCAACACTACAGGATGGGATGGCTAGAAGTGACTTTCAGTGGCCAGGGAAGCCACAAGGAGAGATAAGGAGCTTTTCAAAGGTAAAAAGGTTAATTAATTAATTAAAGTGATTTAATTAATTAATTAA
>ML817580.1:57687-71101 GCA_009831015.1 Picea engelmannii
CATAGATTCACTAATTTTTCTATACAAATATTGGGAGTGAAGAACCATGGGAGAAAATGTTACAAACAAGAAGTGGAAGTTGAAAATGAGGTGGAGAAGGAAATAGACAAGAGGTCATCAGAATTTATACAATGTTGCAAAAACGTTTAACATAGAAATACAAGATACTCCAGCAAGTTTTAGAATAGTATTGTTTGAAAAAGTGCAAGTAAATCAATGACAGCTCTTGGAAAATTTCAAACAAGTCCTAATGAGGTGAGGAGATAGTGCACACCAAAAGGAATAAACTTCAATTACCAAATTAAAGCCCTTGCACGGCACCTTCCAAGTTTCTTCTGCTCTGAACAGGCGGCTCCACGGACCACCAGGCTAATAACTGTAACAAATTCTAGTTTCTAACTTTCTTATGCTCTGAACAGGTGGCTCCACCACTAGCATCTCTTGCCCTCTTTCCAAATTTCGTTCCGTCGAGGGGAAATAAACTCAAAAATTCAATATATGTAAATCAAGCCTTGGGGATTTAGATATTTTCTATAGTAGACTCTGTAGTTCTCACGAACGAACCAGACAAGTAACAAAGCTATGATTTTAACCTGATGCCATACAATTTATACTAGGTGGGAGGGCCAAAATGTAGCTACCCAGTGCCCATACCACAAAATCTGGGCGAATTAAACCATAAACCTCGATTTTACCAAATGGCAGGGCGAAGAAGCTATCAGAAATTCCCATACTTCTAGAAATTTGGCTAATGGAAGCTTGTCCCTCCAAATTTTAGGGGCGAAATATAATTTTTGTTCCTCTATATCTCATAAAAACATGGGCTAACCCTGTACACGAGTTTTCCCCTAAAATAAATTACGGGCTAATGATATAAGTTTTAAAAAATCACTTTAATACAAAAAATTCGCCCAATAAAAAATTGGAAGCCCCTAAATTTCGCCCATGAGAGAAATTTCATCCCTAAAATCATCTATGCTTAAAATGTTTTAACTATGGAAAGATAGGTCACTTTTCATCTAAGTGTCCACACAAGAAGAAGGACCAGAATTCTGAAGGTGAAGAGAAGTACAAATCCAAGAGATTTGGTAAAAAGAAAAGTTTATGTGTAAACAATGATGACTCTTCAAGAGACACAGATAGTGATTATTCTTGTGAAGATAAGGTTAATGACTTTATGCTTATGGCCAAAGAGGATTATGATAATAAAAGTGCAGGAAGTGATGTTAATGATGAAGAAGCTTTGGTTGACATGGAAGGTGAATTAATCAGTGCTTTGGAAGAAATAGACATACTCAGACTTAAGAAGAGAAAACAAAAACATTTTTTGATGCAGTTTGAAAAGAATGGTAAAGAACCAAGTGAAGATTTTGTTTTGTTAAAAGTAGAATTAGAAGAAGCAACGAAAATAGAAGATATTCTAAAACAACAATTAGCAGCGAAGAAGGTGAGATGTAAATCTCTGGAAGATGAAATAGTGGTTGTCGGAAAAGATGTAGAGAAATTCCAAGCCTTATACCATCATAATCTTCCAAGCATTAAAGCCTCAGTAGAACTAAACGACATTCTGAGAAAACATAGATCTCCTTTGTTGAAGACTAGTTTAGGCTATGTAAGTGGTTCAAGCAACAAACAAACAGAAAGAAAAGAGCCAGTAAAGATGATCAAGTTCCAAGTCAGCAGATAATCAGACCATGTGAGTACTATGCCACCAAAAGCTAATAAAGACAAGATGACCCATGATAAAAAACAAATATATCAGAATGTGGAGCAACAAATTCCAAGAAGAAGGCCATCCTTCAGGTACTTAAATTTATTCCATGGTTATTGTTTTTACTACTCTAATTTTGATCATAAGATTGAAAATTGTCAAATTAAGTTTAGAGACATGCAATTGAGGAGATCAAGAAATAAACAATATTTGCAACATAGAACTAAACATCCAATGAGTAGAAAAAGTTGCACCAATCACTTTGACCTATTGAACAATGAGCTTGAATTCTATAACTGTCATAACTTCGGCCACAAAGATGTAAACTGCCATCTGAAGAATTACAAAGCAGATCCAAGGATAAAACCCTTAGCTAGAAATGCCAGCACATGGAAAAAGAAAGATAGTGAAAAATGTGGTCTAGTACTTTCAGCTCAAATACAAAAGAACCCCTAGTATATTGATAGTTTATGTTCCAAACATATGACTGGAGACAAAAGTAAGTTTTTGTCTCTAAGTGAAAGAAAATCAGGAAATGTAACCTTTGGAAATGATGCACCGGGAAAAATCAAAGGTAAAGGAATGGTAAGTCTAAGTAATTGCAAAGGGAAAGCTCAAGATGTGTTGTTTGTAGATGGTCTAAAACATAATCTTCTTAGTGTCAGTCAAGTTTGTGATAGAGGATGTAAATTTGTCTTCACTTCTAAAGATTGTAAAATACAATATGTGAATTCGGGACAATTGATTGCAAAAGGCATAAAAACAGAAAACAATGTTTATGTTTTGAAAGAAGAAAAAGAAGAATGTCACTTAAGCAAGTATGATGAAAGTTGGTTATGGCATAGGAGACTTGGAAACCTAAAATTTGATCATCTAATCAAACTTAGAAACAATGGGGCAGTAAAATATCTTCCAAAATATCAAATCCATATGACTATGTATGCAAACCTTGCCAAATAGGAAAGCTTACTCGGACACAGTTTAAATCTAAGAACTTTGCATCAACAGAGAAACATCTTCTTTATGTGGACCATCAAGGAAGGTAGGTACAGGAAAAGAAAATTATTTCATGTTGATTATTGATGATTATTCTAGACTTACATGGGTTTCCTTTCTGAAAGAAAAATCTAAATCATTTGAAAAATTCAAAGTGTTTAAGGCTTTGACTAAGAATCAAACAGGAAAAAGATTGAAGGTGGTAAGGTCTAGTAGAGGAGGAGAGTTTAGTTCAGGAGACTTCAAAGAGTTTTGTGATAAACATGGGATCAAAAGAGATTATATTATTCCAAGGACTCCACAGCAAAATGGGGTAGTTGAGAGGCAGAATAGATCAGTTCAGCAGATGGAAAGATAAATGATGAATGAAAAGAATATTGCTTAGACATATTGGATAGAAGCAATTCATATAGTTGTACATATTATTAACAAAGCTCATATTAGGCCACAAAGTGACAAGACTCCTTATGAACTATGGTTTGGAAGACCTGCTTCAATCAAGCATTTTAAAGTCTTTAGGAGTAAGTGCTATATCAAGAACAGTGATGAAAATCTTGGCAAATATGATGACAAGGATGATGAAGTTATCTTCTTAGGGTATGCTACAAACAGTAAAGGATACAGATTCTATAATAAGAGGCTGCATAAATTGGTTGATTGTATTGACATAAAAGTTGATGAAGAAATCTAAATACGAGATGTAAGTAGTGTTGAATCAACAATAGAGAATATAGTTGAAGTTGAAGATGAACAGGTCCAAGAATCAGAAAGAGAAGACTCTGAGTCAAATGAAGATACAAATACTTAGGTAGAATCAAATCAACAGACAACATCAAATCCTCCCTCCAGAATTAGTCAAAAGAATCATCATGCAAGTCAGATAATTGGTGAAAAATACAAAGGTGTACAAACCAAGAGAAGGATAATCAAAGACACCGAGCAATCACATATAGCCTTCATATCCATGGTGGAACCCAAGAACTCTAATGAATCCAGTAAAGATGTAAATTGGTTAAAATCAATGAATGAGGAACTAGATTAGATTGAGAAAAACAATACTTGGGAGTTTGTTCCTAGACCTGCAGATAATAATGTAATTGGCTCCAAATGGGTGTTTAAGAACAAAATGAATGAACAAGGACAAATTGTTAGGAATAAAGCTAGATTGCTATGTAAGGGGTATGCATAAGTTGAAGGACGGGATTTTGATGAAACCTTTACACCAATGGCAAGATTGGAAGCCATCAGAATGTTTCTTGCCTATGCATGTCATAAGAACTTTAAAGTATATCATATGGATGTTAAGTTAGAATTTCTTAATGGAGATCTAGAAGAAGATGTATATGTGGAGAAATCTGAAGGATTTTCACTGACAGATAATCCTAGCTATGTTTGTAAGTTGAAAAAGGCATTATATGGACTGAAACAGGCACCACGAGCCTGGTATTATAGATTAAACAAATTTCTACAGGACAAAGGGTTCAAGAAAGGTACTCTTGATAGTAATCTATACATTAAGTCTGAAGGTGATTATTTATTAGTTGTCTTGGTTTATGTAAATGACATTATTTTTGGATACACTAATGACCCTTCAGTTCAGTGGTTTTCTAATTCAATGCAGACTGAATTTGAGATGTCCATGATAGGAGAATTGTCATATTTTCTTGGTTTACGAATCAATCAGAGTTATGCAGGGATATTTATATCTCAAGAAAAGTAATTGAAAGAGATGTTAAAGAGGTTTCATATTGAATATTATACACCTATGAGCACACCTATGGTGGTTGGTTGCAAGCTCTTACACCTGATGTTGATCAAAGAACATATCGATCAATGATAGGCAATCTTTTGTACATCACAACATCCTGTCTTGATATAATGCAAGTTGTTGGAATAGTAGGTCATTATCAGTCTGCTCCTAAACAAAGTCATTTAGCAGTTGTCAAGAGGATATTCAAATATTTGAAGGGTACAATGACTTATGCTTTTTGGTATCCTAGAAATCATAATTTTCAATTAACTGCATGTTTAGATGATGATTGGGAAAATTATTTGGATGAGAGAAAGAGCACCAGTGGAGGTGCATTCTTCTTAGGTGATTAGTTAGTAGCATGTCTTAGTAAGAAGCAGGGATCTATTTCATTATCAACTATAGAGGCATAATACATTGATGTTGCTACTTGTTGCACTCAAATCTTATGGATGATACAAACTCTTGCATATTTGAAGTTAACTTATACTCATCCCATTCCACTTCACTGTAATAACACCAGTGCCATTAGTGTCTCGAAGAATCATGTTCTCCATTCAAAGACTAAGCATATACCAATAAAGTATCATTTTATCAAAGAGCAGGTTAAAACAGAGTTGTTCAGCTGAATTTTATTCCTTCCACAGAACAGATAGTTCATATCTTCACTAAACCTCTTGTAAAATCTCAGTTTGAGTATCTACGCTTGAATTTGGTTGTGACCCTATTATCAAGTTAAAATAGTCTATCTAATCAGGGGGAGAGTGCTCATTGTATCTTTGTTCAGGGGGAGAACAGAGTCACTCTCAGTTTTTCTTTGACATTGATGTCAAAGGGGGAGAAAAGGTGTGGTCTGGATGCTACAATTGGAGGTCTAAGTAGAATAGTGAAGCCTTTCAGGGTTGCCATCAATGCCAAAGGGGGAGATTGTTGGCATGTTTTACAGGAAGAGTGTTCTTGTCATTGATGGAAAGAACAATAGCGACGATGGAAAACAGGAAAATCATAAGCTCGGGAGGAGAAGCGAACAATATGCAGAGATCAAAGCTCATAAGGGAAAGCGCAGTACAGAAATGTGATTAGGATCAACATCTCCACAGGACAAACCAAGACCATTGAGAATTCGAATACCCGATAGTCGTTGGATCACTTTTGAGTGGAAGGAAGAGATAAGCTGAAATTTCTGAGATCTTAATCCTCTAAATTTTCGTCAGTCGTCAGGTTGAATTAATGGAAGGATGGGATAAGCAGGGCAAAACAATTGAGAATTTGATCACCCGAATATATGTCAACCATCGAATCAAATTAAGTGAAGGATAGGATAAATGGGGCACAAGGTTTGAGAATTCGATTATCCAAATCTCCGTTAGTCGTCGGATCAAATTAAGTGGAAGGATAGGATAAGAAAAGATGCAAGGCCATTGTATTTAAAACCAAGGAAAAGCAGCATCGCAAAAAGATCGAGTCGTCGATCTAAGATCATGATCAACGAATGTCATTTGTTTTGGATCTAAAGTTGTGAGGAGGTTATGCTTCGAAAAAATATCACTTCAAGATTTTTCAGTTTGAGATTTGAAATCCCTGAAGTCCAGAGAGCTGAAATAAATTCTCGATCGTCGGATCATCTGAAGTAGATCTCAGTCGTCAGATCGTCTGAAGAAGATATCAAGCATTAGATCATCTGAAGTGAATCTGGGTCATCTTATCCATAGTATTATTTTGAGATTTGAAATCCCTGAAGTCCGGAGAGCCAAAATAAATTATCGATTATCGGATCATCCGAAGTAGATATCGGTCGTCAGATCGTTTGAAGTGAATCTAGGCCATATGATCCAGAGTGTAAGTTTGAGATTTGAGATTTCAGAAGTCCGGAGACCCGAAGGAGATCTCGACCATTGAATCGATAAAGGGGTCGTAGAATCGTTGATCTAGTTGAAAAGTCAAATTCCCTAAGTGGAGGCAGAGTCGTCAATTGAGAAGGACAGGTGTCTGCAGATCTTCGACTCCGAAAGATTGGCGTACAGAGAAAAGCAGGGTTTGATATTTGAAACTTCTGGAGCCTGGATCACGAAGTAAATCACAGTCATTGATTTAGGAAGGTTAGATCTGATCCACAGAACTTGAAAGGACAGATCTGAACCGTCAATTCAGGAGCATCGTCAAGATCATGAGATCAACGGTCCCATCACATTGCGGGGTTAGACCATGCTCGGGTCTTATTTTTTGTTGAGGAGTTCTTGGAGCTTAAAATTGTCTCTTGATTCCATGATCTTCACAAAACTTATTGAATCTGTTAGAGGTAAATTTCCCTCCATTATCTGACCTCGGATATTTGATCTTGAGATCTATCTCATTCTCCACATAAGATTTGAATGCCTTAAACTTTTCAAATGCCTCTGATTTTTCTCTGAGGAAGTATACCCAGGTCATCTTTGTATAGCCATCAATAATCAACATGAAGTAATGTTCTCTTTGTATAATTCTAGTCCTAGTAGGTCCATAGAGGTCAGTGTGAACAAGCTCCAAGGGTCTTGATGTACAGTATTATTTTTTCTTTAATCTGACTTTCGTCTGCTTCCCAAGTTGGCAATGCTTACAAACAGGGTCAGAAGGTTTTATAATCATTGGCATGTCCTTCACTACTTCCTTTCTACTAGCTTTGATCAGATTGTCAAAGCTCAAGTGTCCCATTCTTTTGTGCCACAACCAACTTCATCTACTTGACTCATGTATCATTCTTCTTCTTCTTTAATATCTAAAATGTATACATTACTTGAGGTTCTTGGTGCAATAGCTACTAATTTTCATGATCCTTGCTTCCTGATTTCACATTTATAGGAGTCAAAAATGAGTATATGTCTTTGATCACAAGTTTGGCTTACACTTAGAAGATTAGGCTCATATTTTCAACTAATAGCACATTTTTTGCTTTATTTTTATTGTTTCCCAAAGTGATTGTGCCTTTTCCAAGTATTATGGTAGATACATTATTTCCAAATGTCACACTTCCATTTTCTTTCTTCATCAGATTGAGAAATTTTCTTTTATCTCCTATCATATGCTTGGAGCATCCATTGTCAATATACCATTGACACTCTTTGTTTTTTTCATACAGGGCTACCTTACATTATGTTACCTTTTCTTCCACATTTTTTTTTTTCCATATCTTTTTATCTTTATTGTTGGGAATGTTTGTCTTCAAGGATTGCATTGGAAATTTACATTCACTAGATTTATGACCATAATTGTTTCACTTGTGAGATTCAACATTATAATCTTGTAAAGGACATAATGACTTATAGTTTCTTTTCTTTGCATTATTCTTGTTTTTATTATATCTTTAGACATTTTTAGGATTGTACTTTCTATAGGATTTACAATGTACTGCTTTATGCCCAAAATTATTGCAAGAGTAGCAATATCCAAGGAAGATATGTTGATATCTATTAGGGGGAGTCCTTCTATTCATTGTGTTCTTTTTGTCTTATTTTTCTTTTGTAGGGGGTATTTATTTATGTTTATTAGGAACACTCTTTAATGGTACCATATTCCCCTTGTTATCTTCCCTTTTTAAGGGGACTCTAATAGCATCTACATAACTGATTCGTTGTTTGTCAGTCTTATGCTTTGCATAGGTTGAATCTTGATCATATCCCAGTCTTGTATTATCATTTGGTGATATTTGACTATTAAGAATGTCACTCAATATTTTTGAACGGTTCTCAAATCTTGATTGGTTGTTTCCTTTCTCACGTTCCTTGTTTAGTTGAACAATTTCAGTCTCTAGCTTTTTACAATCTTGTTGTTTTTCATTGACTTGTTTAAGAAAGACTTCCTAATTTCTCTTGGCTTCTCAAAGTTGAGTCTTCAAGTCAATGATGATTTTCTCTGATTCTTTGATGGTTTTTGAAAGTTCCTTTTTCTCTTAATTGTTGTGTTTCTTCAAATTCTAGCATCTATCCCCTTAGTAACTTGTTCTTCTTTTTATACTTTCTAAGTTCATCCAGAGGACTGATTAGTTATGCTTCTAGGTCTACTTCTCCTTCATCCTTAGAGTTTTCTTCAATCTCAAAAGTATTTTTAGAAAGATTATATTGGATTTATATACCCATACATAGATGTTTTGACTCTTCATCTTCACTTTCTTCAGATGAACTATTGTCCTCTTTGGTGTAAAAGGTTTTATTCTATTTGTTTTTGGTTTTTCCCTTTTTATGGTCTTTCTGATTGTAAGCTTCTTCATCATCATTATCTTCTTGTTTGGGATAGGGACATTTGTTAGCGAAGTGTCCAATTTTTCCACGGTTGAAGCATTTGAAAGGTAACTTCCCTTTGTATTTTCCATCCCCTTTCTTGAGTTTTCTTATAAATTTGGCCTCTTCTTCATCTGATATATCTAAGTGATTTTCATTTGGAACATGCTTATGGTTCCTTGTTTCTTTGGATGCTTTGAAGGTTGTTTCCTTTTCAAATTGACGTTTCTTTCTCAGTTCTCATTTCATATGCTATAAGAATCCCATGAAGTTCATCCATTGTAAGGATGTCAAGGTATTCTAGATATTCTAAGGTAGATACCTTGACATCATATATCATTGGAAATTATCTCAACACCTTTCGGACAATAATATTGTCTTTTATCTCTTCTCCCAATGCTCTAATTGAATTGACTATTTCATCCACTCTTTGAAAATATTCTACAATTTTTTCTTCCTCTTTCCTCTTCAGACTTTCAAACTTCCCTCCGTGTGTTTGAATTTTATCTTACTTGACCTTTCCATATCCTTCATATTTGATCTTCAGTTTATCCCAAATTTCCTTTGTTGATTTACAGTGCATCACTTTTACAAATATTGTATTTGCTAATCCTCCAAGAATAGCATTAACAACTTTTGAATTGTCATTGCAAAGCTTCTTTGCAGCAGTATCAGTAGGTGGAGAAGATGAAGCAATGTAACCATTTTCAACAGATTTCCAGAGATCATAGCCAAGGGCCATCAAATAGCTTTTTATTCTTATACTCCAGAAAGCATAATCATTTCCTTTAAACAATTGTGCTCTGTTGGAGGGCATTCCTTCTTGTTGATCCATTTGATCTCTTCGGAATATACCTTCTAGTGGTTAAACTGTGGTGAAGGAAGTTTCTCTAATACCAATTGTTGAAATATTGGACAATACTAGGAGGGGGGGGTGAATCAATATTGCTTCTTCTTTCAAAAATTTAACAATTATTAATTATCAAATTAATTAATCATAACAATCAATCAACAAGAATGTACTGAATACATAAATTTAAATATAACAAGTACAAGTTACAATTGTTTGAGAGACACAAATATCTCTTATTCTGAGCACAAAATCAAGGAGACATCAATCACCTGGTCTTAGAGCACCAACTCTAGGAAGCACCAACTCCCTTGTTTCAGAGCACCAACTCTAGGAAGAACAAACTCCCTTGTTTCAAAGCACCAACTCCCTTATGAAACAGGATTTAACCTGCAGAGCACTACAATCCTCCTGAGATCCTCCCTACCACCTTCACTGCATAAAATGCTTACAATTTATTTCTTGGACTCTACTCCTTCTTTTGATATTCTGATGTAGACTACAAAGACACTTTCCTTCTTACCATTTTTCTTTGTTTATATAGTCTCTCAAGAGGTATATGATATTGAAACAATGTGTCTTTTTGTAAAATAGCAAATGAACCAATGTGTATTTTTAATAATAAAACATTGCACCTCTTCATTTAATTAACACAAATGATGACTTTTATGTTTATTAATTGATTTTAATTAAAAAAAGGCACCCAAATCAAATAGTGATTTTCGTACGAATATTCTAGAGAGAGTAAAACAAATTTTTAAATTCTACGACATGGGTTTTGTGGATAATTTGCTCAACTAGTCATTACGCGAGCAATTTCCCCATAAAATGTGCGAGGTGGACAGTATAGGAGGATCTTTGAAGGAAACTTTCTAATATTTTTTATACCATTTCCTTGACACCTGTTGTATTCTGTTGAAGCACCATATTTGACCCTTTCTTCTTGTATTTAGAGCTTAGTAACTTATTTTTGAGGTTCCATTGTAAAATTCATCCAGTGATATCTTCATGGAGTGAAAAATCCCTTCGCTTCTATTCAATTTCTTCTTCTGTGAATGGTTGATAGTAACATAATTCAACATAAACTTTTTCTAGGATACTGATATGAATACATAAACATTAATCAAGTTCTCGGTGACCATATTTATCCTCTTTCCATCAATGCCAACAATATACACTATGTCCAATATTGACCATATTGGTCTCCTTTGACATCAATTCCAACACCATGTCCAACATTTTTAACTCTCGATAATTATCACACTTGAAAACTTAGTATGCAAAAACTTATGTAATATAACGGTTTGTGGAAAATGTTGGCCAAATCTACATCTATTTTACCAAGGAAGTTGAAACACTTGCTTGTAGGAACAAACTTGATGAATCCATGGGATTAATTGGACTGAATGTTTTAGACACTTTGTTATTTCACATTGTTGAATGAAAAACACTAAAATAGATTTGTGACAAGTTGGATCCATTGTTTTTAAAAGTCAATGTATTCCAAGCATTGTAGGTGGAATCTAAATTGCCATCCCTTGTACCTAATTAGAATTCTTCCATTGAATATTTTCTTTCCAAATTCAAGTTATTGTTGACATAGCTGAAAATTTGTGGAAAACTAAAAACAAATTATGAGTTCATTTTCCTAATTTTTCCCAAGCTAAAAGGTCCTTTTTTTGTTTTTCTTCTACCTTTTATTCCACAATGGACGCACTTGGATCAAATTTTAAAATTCCCTCTTTTGAGATTTTTCATGAGAGTCTTACTAGGGAACAACATAAGCCTATGCAATTAAATGTTCTTTATTGATCTAAGAATCATGATCTTATGGCTCAAACCTCCAAATATAAGAAAAAAACTTGGCACAAACAAAAGACAGATTATGCTCAAGATGGTGAGTCTGCTTCCATGCCTCAACATATTTCAAAATCCTCTACTCCTCCTTCTTCCAAGTCTGGTGAGTCTTACTCCAAGATAAATATGAATTCAAGTGTAACTTGCATCTTTTATGGCATACTTGGGAATGGGGAATCCAAATGTTAGAAGAAACTAGAAGAATTTAATGAAACCAGGCAATAACACAAAATTTTAGTGCCCAAACCTTCTCAACTCATAAAGGGAAAGCAATTTTTGCTCAAGATTTATATGCATCTTTAGATAGTAGGATACTTGATTTTGGTGCCTCGTATCATATGACTCATTAACATGAGCTACTTCCTTCCATATTTGATAGAAATATTTTGCATATTGAAGTTGGAGAATCTTCATAGCTTGATGTTTTAGGATTAGGAACTGTGTAGTTAGATAATGGATGCATCAATGATCTTCTCCTTTCTCCTAAAATTTCTACCAATCTACTTTCTATTCATCAGATTTGTCATTCTGGTGTTGGGAAGACAGTGGAAATTTTCCCTCATGATGTGGTCATTAGAGAATTACATTATCTAGAAATTGTTGTTGTTAAGATTTTATCATAGTTATTGATTGTATGATTTCACTAGTTTTGAGCCTTCTTTAGGTTCCTCTTTCATTACAAATGCTAATTCTTTCAGAAGACTTTGATATGGAATGTTTGGACATCTAAACTACATATATTTCTAGGAGTTAAGCACACCAAATTTGGTGTTTGGTCTTCCTAAAGTCTCTTACACTAATAGAGTTTCTTAAGGTTGTGTTATTAGAAAACAACATCAGGATCCTTCTCCTAAAGGTAAGGCCTTGCATGATATCAAACCTATTGAGTTTGTACATAGTGATCTTATGTTATTTCCTATTTGTTCATTTTTCATGGGCTAAGTATGCACTAACCTTAATCAATGATTTATTAGGTTGCTTATAGGTGTACTTTATTAAGTACAAGAGTGAAGTTTTTGTTATTTTTAAGACCTTCATGGTTATATCTTAAGTTCATTTAAAAATAAAATATAAAAAAAATTGATAACATTAAATGTTTTTTAATTACCTATGTCACCCTAGGTGGCATCGAGAGGTAGTGGAAAATATCGATCTCTCTGGAAGTGGATGCCAAGGTAAGTATAATCATTAACGATGATAATTTTCCAAGACCACCAGTTAAGAATTCATCATCGAAAATATTGGTGGCACACCCACCTCCCAATCTTTGCATTAAGTTAGACCAACGTAGCATGTGAGGGTCTCTAATAAACATTGGGTTGAGTGACACCCAAGGAATCATTGTTGGCACTAGCTCAATAAAAAGGAGCACAAGATGATCCTGTGGCCAAAACATTTCATCTTACCAAACTTACACCATGTGATATATGTCTTCATTGAATCCAAAAGTGATGTGCACCAATCAAATATTGTTGGTCACAAGAATTCGACTTCATAGAACATCTGTGGGAGCAATGCTTGGTTTAGCGATGTCGAACCAACCACCCGAGATATGGTGAATAACATAATTTTTAAGCTCGGTCTCTCCACAATTATGATGGGTATTTGGGTACCCACTTTTTGAGTACCTAAGGCACAATATGTGGCTATGTACTCGTCCATGGTCCCGCCTCCTTGACTTTTCAAATTTACCAACTCACCTCGCCAAGAGAGACCTGTTATAAATTAAATTTCTTCAACCTCTATCTTGAGAGGTTGGGTATCCAACATGAAGGTTGGTATCAATTTAGCTAAAAAATTAACCAGCCTATGGGTTTTAAAAAAAATCATGGTAATTTATTCCAAACTATGGGTAAGGTTTAGAATGCTAAGTAATTTAATGTTATGAACCAACTCCTTGAGAATGATAAAATGTCAATGAATAGCAGTCCACTTCAAGGGGTAAACCTCCTTTCACAATATATTCAATGTACAAGATGAGATAAGATGATCCTAAG
>ML817580.1:72101-84445 GCA_009831015.1 Picea engelmannii
AGGTACTCATGTACAATGAAACTAATGAACACTGAATAAAAGTGAGGAAAGAGGGAAAACCACATGGGAACAAAACCCCCCCTCAAAAGATAATGTATCAAAAGAAGAAAATGACAGATGTTAGGCAACTGTGTTATTCACTGTAAGACAATCCCACAAAGTCTGAAACTTCTGTTCATTGAAAGTCTTCGTGAAGATATCGAAATCTTTATGGATCTAATGAGTTCCTTTGGCAGCCTGTCTAGCCTTGTACCTCTTGATCATGTGGACCCATCTGCACCTGAAAATATTCCTTTCTGGTGGACATGGAACCAGATTCCAAGTCTGGTTCTATAGGAGTGAGTCATACTCCTTCTGCATGGTTGCTTGCCATAATGGATTTCCCACAACCCTATTGTAGTTATGTGGATCAATAGATTGAACCATATAGCAATGCATGGGAATCAAAGGTTCTGAAGCTGAAAATACATGAGAAGGCTCCTCATGCTGAGATCGAGTCCTCCTCAAATCCAATGGATTCCCTGCAAGGTTTCCTGCTGCCTGAAGTATGGTTTGTACCTTCTTGAGAATATGTTGAAGCTTCGGCGTTGGCTTCTTATCTAGTTGTACTACCTTCTTATTTCCATGTACAAAATATGAGTATATGGAATCATCTCTGATGTCTGAAACTGATGGAAGAACAAGAGTATATGCATGTTGCACTAGAGGTGCATGCAAAGTACTCTCCTTATGTGTAAGTAGAATAGAGGAGTCATCGTCAGAAAACTTAGTGAATTTATACAACCTTGACTTGTGATCCACCTCACTAATTGCAATGATGGAATTATCATGCATGTCAATTACTGAAACCGAATCTGATGTAAATTCAACCTTTTTACCTTTTTGAGCTATCTGATAAACTGAGAGCAGATTCATAGAAATATTTGGAACATGTAAAACATTCTCAAAACTACCATTGTGGAGTTCCACTCTCCCTTCTCCTGCTACTACTACTGGAGTATCATCCCCTGTAAGAATAGGGGGTCTTAAGCATGGAATCAAGGAAGAGAACTTCCTCTTTCACTGTCATATGATGGGATGCACTAGAATATATAATCCATGAATCAGATGAAGAATTAATTGCAACCAAAGCATGATGATTACCTTTCTTGGGAGCATGATATTCTTCCTTTTGCTTCTTGACTCCCTCTAGAATGAAGTTTCCAAGGTTGTTCTATTAAAGTGTTTGTGCCATAAGATAGATATGTTTCTTCATGCATGTGGATTCTTCATGATTCGGTTTATTGCAGTAGGTGCACTACTTTCCCTTCTTCTTC
The DNA here is from genome assembly GCA_009831015.1 of Picea engelmannii. Classification (NCBI taxonomy): domain Eukaryota; kingdom Viridiplantae; phylum Streptophyta; class Pinopsida; order Pinales; family Pinaceae; genus Picea; species Picea engelmannii. Next base: position 73,418 of record ML817580.1, read on the forward strand.
TTCTTGGAATCTGAAGAGTCTTTGGAACCTGAAGAATCATTAAAGGGTTTGGAATATCCCTCCTTCACGTTTTGTTTGGATGACCCTTTTCCATCATGCATGGTGAATGCATGTGCTTTGGTATCTTTCATGAGGCCAATCTGTATGAGTTTTGTATGCTCTTGTGTAAGAGACTCAATGAACTGAGCCAACGTAGGAATTTTCCAATTTGTTCCAAAAAGACATCTGCCAGAATGGAAATTGGAGACTTATACAGTGTATTCTGGTCCTAGCTTGGCCAATACTGTTAGAATAAGTTGTTTCTCTTGTGTAGACTTATCAATACCACATTCACCCAAGCTTAATAGCAAAGATTTAAATTTAGTAAAAAAATATTGTATACTATCAAAACTTTTAGGGTCTAAGGTGTTCAACTCTACCTCAAGCATATGACCTCGCATCTCATCCTGCTTTCCAAAGGGTCCTTCCAAGGTGGTTCGGATCTTGTTTGGAGTCTTGCATGTGGCAACATGAAACCATAAATCAGTGGATATTAACTCAAGAAGTAGTCATGTGTCCTCATCCTTACAGTTTGCCCATCTCATCTTCTCAATCGCTGATGTAGGTTATGTTTTTGTCACCATCGTCAAATTATATAATCCTTTTATTTTGAGTTGGAATGTCGCCTTGGGATTCCAATCAAAATAATTGTATGGTGTGAGGATTACCACCAAGTTTGATTGTATAATAGTTGTCATATCCATCTCTCCCATTGTTTCTAAGAACCCCTAAAAATTTACTCTCAGTCTGCAAGTGAAAAATTAAGAAATCACGGCAGAAATGACACTTGAAGTGAAAATTCGTATTAGTTTCAAGACATGATCTTGTGACTTACTTTCTGAGCAAACGGTTGAAAACCCACTTCCAAAATGGGTATATTTACTTTTTACGAAGACCATTTCCTCCAAAACGTAATATTTTGGGAGCAATGAATGTAGAAAGGTACGGCCACGGATCGTATCAGTTTCAGGAGGCTATCTTGTGGCTTACTTTCTGAGCAAACAGTGAAGAATCTCGCCAAACGATAGAAAACCCACTTCCAAAATGGGTCGATTTACTTTTATCTCGGGTTCTTTCCTCAAAAATGTAATATTTTGGGATGAATAACTACTAAAAGGTACGACCATGGATTTAGCTCGCTGAAACCCCAATTTTCCTTATTCTTTGGCTTGTCTGGCTTGCTCCAAGCAGCATAGCTCTGATACCATGTCAGTGTTTCATGGAAACCTGTACATGAGATCTAGCTAAAGCAAGTACAAACAAATCTTATCAAGAAAAGAAGAGAGATTCAATATGGAAGAATGAGAAAATATATTCACACTACTCCAATGAGTTGATGATTGGTACATAGATCATGATCAATATGATACAATGAATGGGTGGAATACACTCATATGTAGGGAAAAACATTCCATAATTAAGAAAAGAAATCAAGCAGTTAAATTTCCTTAGGAATGCATACATGCATAATAGTGATGGTAAAAATAGAACTAGTCAGTTAACTCCCAGTGAACTAGTGTGTCGAAAATAGAAATTTCTCCAGCATTCACTACAATGTTGATATGTTTGTTGTTTCATCTTAGTTTGTGTCATAACCAAGTTTTCCTTCAACAGTTTGAGAACCTCTTGTTGGTTCCCTATGTGGTCCTCCATTGTTTGAATGTTTGCAGTCCCTTTGAAGGCTGATGTGATGGATGGATAATGATATCCATGAAGTTCCAGAAATAGGGACATTTTTTATGAAGTATGGAAGGATGTGTTGTACCACCATTATGCCACGGGAAACCACTTGACCCATGGTTTTTGTTTATCAGATGAAAATCAATGAAGATATCATTCTATACATTTATTCACAATATTAGTTTTATAATCATATTGAGGATGGTAAAATGAGTTGTGAGCCAATTGAGTACCCAAACAAGAAAATAATTCAGTCCAAAAATTTCTAGTGAAAGTTGGATCTCTGTCACTTACAATAATCTTGGGGACTCCATGTATATTTTGAATTATTTCCATAAATGTTGTGGCTACTGTACTTTATTTAAAAGGATGAGAAAGAGAGAAAAAATTGGCATACTTTTTTAGTCGATCCACTACTACCATGATGATAGTCTTTCTTTCATATTTGGGTAAACCTTTAATAAAATCCATTGACACTTCTTCCCAACGTTTACTTGGTATCGCTAATGGTTGTAGGATACCTAAAATCTTAATTATCTCTCCCTTATTATGTTGGCAGACCACACATTCATACATAAAATTTTGAACATTTGTTTTAAGACATTCCCAAAAACAAAATCCTTCTTGATCCTGTGGTAAGTTTTCAATAATTTTGATTGTCCTCCTATAGGAGAAGTGTGCAATTCCATAAGGACATTTTGTTTGAGTTGGGAATTCTTACATAAATATAGGTGATCATGATACCATATTAGCAAATCACTCTTCCATACAAATGTTTCTAATGAAATAGGGTCCTCTTGTAGATTTTGAATGATCTTACATACCTCTTGATCTTGCTTCCATTCTATCCTTGCTTCTTCCACCCAAACAGATTTCAGAATAGAAATAACACATAGTGAACCCTTTATTTCTTATTCTTTCCTTGAATGTGCATCTGCCACAATATTATGTTTTCCTTTTTTTTGTAGATAATTTCAAAGTAATAACTTAGCATTTTTTTAATCCATTTTCGTTTCTCTTCTAAAGACAATCATTTCTCTAAGAAGTACTTCAAACTATCATGATATTTTTTTTCTTTAAAGTGTCTTCCTATTAGGTAAGGGCGTCATTTCTTAAATTCATGTAGTATGACCAACATTTATTTTTCATAAATGGGTTTGAGTAAGTTTTATCCCTTTAAGTTAGTTGATTTCAAAGGAAAGGGACCTTCCTTATTGCATTAAAATTACAACAATGCCATGGCATGGGGCATCACACTCCATAATAAATGTTTTTTGAAGTCAAGTGTGGCCAGGACAAGAGTTGTACACATAGTCTCCTTAAGATATTCAAAATATTTTTTTGCTTCTTGAGTCCAAGAAAATGCTTCCTTCTTTAATAATGTTGTTAGAGGTGTTTTTATATTTCAACCATAGTTCTTGACAAAATTGCGGTAATAGCTTGTCAATCCTAAAAATCCTCTAAGTTTATTTAAGGTTTTATGAATTAACCATTCCCTCGTAGATTTAATTTTGTTAGTTGTCACTTTTACACCTTTGCGACATACAATATGACCCAAATATTCCACTTCTTGAACCATTGGAAGGCTTTGCATAAAGTTGTTGTTCTTTCAATATTTTTAATACTATGTCAACATGTTTTACATGTTTTTCCCAAGATTTGTTGTAAATTAGTATGTCACGAAAAAATACTAGCACAATTTTTTTGTGGGTTTTAAAATAGCAATCATCAAGATTTGAAATGTTGAAGGTGCATTAGTAAGTCTAAATGGAATAACCAAAAGCTCATAATGAACTTCATGTATTTTAAAGGCTATTTTGGGAATGTCTTCTTGCCTCATTCTGATTTGATGATATCCCAAACGAACATCCAACTTAGTAAAGAAAAATTTTCCATGCAATTCATCTAATAATTCATTAATGATAGGAATATGAAACTTATCTTTGATTTTGTTGATTTGTCTACAATCTGGACACATATTCCATGAACCATCATTTTCCATAACCATCACCACTAGTGAAGAGAAAGAACTTTGGCTAAGTTAAATGATGTCGACCTCTAACATTTCTTGGATCATACGCTTAATATCACTCTTCTATGCATATGGATACCTGTAAGGCCTAATGTCAGGTGGTACACTTCCTAGTTTCATATGAAAAACATGGCCATGATCTTAAGCAAGTGGAAGACCCTTAGGCATTTCTCCAAATACCTTCGAATGAATGTTGATAACTATTTGGAGATCCAATGGAGCAGAGGATATAGATGTTTGAACATCTAGTGAGAACAATTGGGAAATTACAATGTGGTGTCCCTTTTTGAGTAATTTTGTCATGTTGTTAGAGCTTATCACCTTAGAGGGTTTTATTTAGATATCTCTAAGTTCAATTTCCTTTCCTTCTAAGGAAAATCTCATGAAAAGGTTTTGAAAATTAAGGACCATTGTTTCTAATGATTATAACCATTGGAGTTGTAATACAAACTCAACACCACCCATTTGGATGGAAATTATGAGACTATCCAATAAATAATCCCCTATATTGAACTTAATACTATGTCACTTCCCTAAACAATTTATGGTACCTCCATTTGCAATTATTACTTAAAACTCTGGTGTTGGAAATACGAAGCAATTGAGACTTTTTGGTAGTTCATAATTGATGAAGTTATGGGTACTACCAACATCAATCAACATTGTTACCTTTTTCTTTTTGATACATCCTTCTATATTGAGTGTTTGTGGAGTATTGATGCTAGCCAATGTATGGCAAGATATCATTGGAGCAACTTCTTCTAGATCTATATCTTGTGATTTTTTGATTCATGATCTTCTTCCTCTTCACATTCTATGTAGAATAATTTCTTCTCACCAAATTTATGCCCCTTACTATACTTTTTGTCACAATTGAAACATAGTCCCTTTGCTCTTATTTCATTCATTTGTTGAGGTGTCAACCTTTACGGTTGAGTGAAGTTCCAATGTGGAACAAGGTGCTCTCTATAGTTGTTAGTGGACACTCTTCTAGTAGCCATACTTTTGTTTTCCACTTTCCTTTCCATACTTAAATATTTCTCTAAGGATTTAGGTTTGAAGAGATGCACCTCACATTGAATGTTCTCATTTAAAGTGCCCATAAAGAAACCTAACAAAATATCCTCGGGAATTTTCTTTACCCTAAGACTGAGCTTTTGGAATTGTTGAATGTGCTCTATAATTGGACCTTTTTTCCGAAGATATCAATATCCCCATAATGTGATATCAATTCATCCGTAAAAATGGACCAAGAGATAATTGAATTATTTTTTCTTTCACAAAGCCATTAATACCAAACAAATTGATCATTTTCTAAATACAAGGATGCAATAGGTACCTTTTGTAAGCTTGGCACTTGGTGTAGATCAAAGAATTGCTCCATTTAGAATATCCATGTTATATGATCTTTACCATCAAACTTCCTCATATAAATATTTCGAATGAACTAATTCCTTGGTTCCACATTGAAACCTAGATTATGTTAATCTTGAAGTGATGAATAATCATGATTATGGGACCCAATCTTAATTTCCTCTACATTTTCATGGTTTCCTTCCATTTTGATATCTCATTTAGGGAGATTCTCATCTAAAGTATGTAAGAGCATGGAAGACATGGAGTTTTTCAATTCTAACATCTTATTTTCCATATGCTTCTTATTTTCATCCATATTCTTTTCCATCTGTTTCCTAATTTCATCCATCTTATTTTCCACCTCATCCACCTTCTTTCCTAATTTCATCCATCTTATTTTCCACCTCATCCACCTTCATTTCCAACTTTCCAAATCGGTGAAAAGAAAATAATATTCCTCCTCTTTTTCATGTTTATCACAAAATTTGAATAACCAAAAATAGATGGTCCAATCAAAAGTTATGCCAATTGTAAGTTATGTACCTTTCAAACCCTAATTTGGAGAATGTTTGGATGGTTGACCATATATAATTTGAACCCTTATGAGCCTGAAATTTTGTCCCGTAGAACTATGATATGACTTCTTAAAATCCTAAAAATTTCATATTCTTAATCTTCATTGATAAAACATTATAGCAAAAATACCAAAATGTCTTGTTTAATACTAATTCCAGGATTAGTAAAGAACCCAAACTTCCACAAGATATATCTCAAAAATTATAATGATTTAAAATTTGAAACTTTTTCCACATATAATTAATAATGTCTCCTCGATATTCATAAAATTTTAGAGCCTAAAACTTCACTCAAAATTGTTTTATAGTGGAAATAAAAACATGGTTTGTTTGAGACTAATTTTAGGACTAGTCACAAAACCTAAATTCCATAGGCTATATCTTTGAAACTATATTGAAAAAAACATGAAATTTTTACCACCTATGATTAGATATATTTAGTTAGTCTCCTCAAAATGTTGTTGTTTGAAATATCTCGGAAAAAAGTTATAGTAAAAACGCCAATATGACTTGCTTGAAGGAGCAAAATTCTAGGATCAATGCTATGATACCAAATCTTATGAACCAACGCCTTGTAAATGATAAAAAAATAAATGAATAATAATCCACTTCAAGGGGGAAATATCAATATATAGAGAGAAATGTAATAATTCAATATCTAAGACTTAATAAGGAGTTTTATACTTAATATAGACTTTGTCTAGGGCTTAACATTTAACCAGAAAATATGATTATGCTTTTCATACTTTTGTTTTGCCCAAAAATTATAACAGAAGTTAATCTATTTAAAATTAGATATGTATCCATTTGAGAATGCTATATTACCTTAATGACAACATTATAGTTGACTCAAACAAACACATATTTTCTTGTTGTAAGATATTATATATATATATATATATATATATATGAAAAACATAAAAGCATATATGTATTAAATTTTAAATTTCTTTGTTCCAAAATGTATTTATTTATTTTCGATGGTTGGGCGCCTAGGTTCTGCTAATGCTGCTTGCCAATGTTTTTTTTGGAATAATATACTTCATTTTCTCTAATATAACCTTAATTCCATATATATATATATATATATATAGGACCGGAATTGACTATGTTTCGAAGTGTTATCATGAAAATTTCCATAAGAGAGTAAGGAAATAGATAACCATTTCATAGTTTTCTAATTTTTAAAATTAGAGTATATATATTTTTTTTAAATGTTAAGCCACCGCCAACACACATGGATATGTGATCTGTTTTATTATGTAATCATTATACAAAACAAGTTAAACTATATATGCTTGAGAAAAATTGTACGTGCCATGTTTTTCACCAATTTCAATTGAGAGGAATTAATTTCATGGATAAGAACCTGGTATTATAAAAATTCCAATTCTGCAAATTGTTGTTTAAGTCTTTCTTTATTTGATTAACTATCAACATCTATAATTTTATTTTTAAGTATTTCTTTATTAGTACATGCCAAAGCAGGTACTATAGCAACCACTAAGGTTCTAAACTCTTTTCATTTGTAAATTATAACCCAAAGGTTTTTCCAATATATTCATTATTTGAATTTATTTTCGAAAAACAATACAATTTTTTGTTTTTCTAATTTGATCCTTTGAATTTATCATTGGCTAAAATGGCTTTGATGTGATATAAATCACCCGGTGTATGCTATTTTAAAAAATTATTTGTCAGAATTTAAAATTAGTTTATGAAAAAAAAATTATATGATTTGGCAGTTTGAAGGTTGTGGCTCTACAGTCTAAGCGCTCTGTGGCACTGCAGTCTAGAGTGGTTGCAGTCGATGCCTAGCACTTCAGTCTATGATCCATGCCTCCTGGTAACCTGCATGCATCCCAGCAAAGAAAATCTTAGGGAGGTGGGTGTGGCACGTATCAATTGTTGCTCGGGTGGCTAGCTTGGTCCCAGGTTTTTTTTCAATGTGAAAATAAATGGATCATCATTTTTCCCATTCTGGTTTTCCCTACTAAATTCGCCCATTTTTATATGGTGTGAACCCACATTCCATTCTGTTTCCAGAGTGTTTCCATGCTTCCATGATCGTTTAATTTCTGATGGTCATGGGCAGTCTTGTTGTTATTTGCATTAATACTCGCCTACCCTTCTGAACGATTTATGTCTCAGTTTTTGGATCATTGTCAATATATCGATTTGCATTCATATTTATTGTATCTGAAGGACCATTTCGTGCAAAATTTAAAGTTCGTGGCCACTACAAGAATTTGCATGAAATATATTATATTGATCTTAAGATTATTTTGATTTGTTTTCATGTGCTGCAATCTCGGTTTCCTCCAATTCTTTACTCGCTTAACAATAGAGTGGAGATTTTGCATTGGTGTTCTATTGCCTTAGCGAGTACTTGAACTGGACCATTCCATTTACAAGAATTTGGTTTATTTGACAAGGATGGTTCCATTTACAAGCATTTGGTTTATTTGACAAGGATGGTATTAGACTGTTAGTTTATTTTCATTATCTTAAATATGTTGTCTAGACTCTCTCAGCTTCATTGCGTAGTTTTCTGATATATTGAGGTTTTCATTTGATAAGAGGTTTTGGATTGTGCTTATTTGTATATTCTTCTACAGGTGCTATTGTTCCTGGTATTACTTGAAGCTAATTTTATTTTGCCACTTTCCAATGTTTTTTCCAATGTTGATAGGGTTTCCAAATCTAATTATGGATCTAGGTTTTAAATAATGAAGTTCTAGTATTAGCCGTTGATCTGTAGTTAATCCCCAATTTTTTTTTGACATGGTTTCCTTTGGACTATATCAATTGGGTTTTTTCCATTAGATTCCCCCAGCAGGAGATGGAAAGAAACTAAGATTACAGTGCAAAGATTGTGGAGATTGAAACATTCAAGCCAGGTCAGGGGGCGAGTTTGAGGAGGAGAAATGCTTCTTCAATCTCAGATTTAGAATCTGCAGAGCCAATCATTTCTTCTATTGTCTCTGCTGGTCTCTGCCTGTTTTCAAACTCTACTCATCAATCAAACTCCCCTTCACAGAACAAAGGTGGTTATACTTATATGTCTACACAAAATGTTCCACCTGCAATAACCTCTTCTTTACGAACAAGATTATCTATTCCCGGCCCAGTATCAGATGAGATAAGCACATCATCTCTACATGATTTGACCCCAATTACATTGAACGGAGAACAAAGATTTCATAGTGAATATTACAAGTTTTCAACAATGCAAAGTAGCCCACAATTCCTCTCTTCCTCCAAGGATAATGTAGCTACTAGAAACATGGGTCCATCCACTCCATCTAAGAGTCGTGAATATGCACAGAGCTACTTTCATGCATGTTTTACATTTCCTAGATATATGGATAACAATGAATCTTCAAGGGCCAAGGTTCATTACCATAGTGCTCCCAAGCAAAGGCCATAACCTTCTGATAAAACTACATGTTCACTAAGGACGAGAATTCCTCTGAACGAAGCAGTGGAAAGGAGGTCAAGTTTTAGTGGTGAACGCATCCAAAAATCATCATGTTGTCTGCAGCCACAGCCAGATTTGTGCTGCCAACATGCAGATCCTGGTAGACTAGATAGGTCCACTGTGTCTTTTCGAGATATTAATAGGTTCCAAACGAACTGGTAACCAACATTAATCACCATAATGATACAAGTTTCTTGGTTTTGTATATGAAACTTGTCAATAAATTTGCATGTTTCCTCAATTAACCAACATTAATTATTACAGTGATACAAGGTTCTTGGTTTTCTCTCTGAAACTTGTCAAACAATTTTCAAATTTCCTCAACTATCAATAGCAGAATTTTGATCCACAGAATGATTGGAAGGGGGCCTTGAAAATATGTAAAGCATCTGACCTAATGAACTTCGTTGTAATTATTCCTTGTCTCTTTTTTTAGTTTCATCAAAATAAGAAGTTTATTCCAAATGGCAAAGGCAAACATGGGACTTGGGTCATTAATGTGGTTAGGCCCCATCTCAACCACTAAACCATAGTCCCACAAGTTTTATATTCAGTATTAATTCAAGAAAGAAAAAAGGTGCTATGTAAACAATCTTCTGCAACCTGGCTGGAAGAGCTAGTGATGGTAGTCTCTCTCTCTCTCATGATGGTAATGATGGGTGTTGCATTTCACCCAAAATTTATGAATCTAACATTACACAGTTTTATTCGAAACATTATAATAAGAATATGAGGAACTGTGTTAACATAATCTCTTATAGTTAACAATCTTTTAATGCATTTATGCTCCCAATTGCAGATATCTTCAGCTACAAAAGTTGAGATGGGTTAGCATCTAGAGCTCTGCACATATTGACTATCCAATTGTATTGAATTGTGGTAGATGATTTAGGTGTCATCTCCAAGGTTATTCCTTCTTTGTTAATAGCTACACCTGCTATCATCATGGAATTTGTACATGCTCGTGGAAATCAAGGGATTTTGCTTATTAAATGTCAGTTGTATGAAAAACTACCTGAAAGTTTGTATACAAAATTCCTTTGTTTCTTAGCTGTGGTCAGATCATTTATATTAGGAAAGTGGAAGTTTAAGACAACAGAAACTCATTTATTTCAATTCAATGGTAATATTTCTTTGAAGCCTTACATTCTGTATATAGAAGTTCGGTGCTTAGTTTTAGATCAACATGTTGTGGGCAAAAGAAAGAGCTCCATGTCCCCTGACATGATAATAGTTAAAATTAGTTAATGTAACAAAGTTTCCCAATACTTAATTTAGTATATCAAACTTTATTTTTATAGCCATATAGTTTAAATTGTTATTGTAACATTTGTCTCCAAATAATCAAAGATCTAATGCATATCAGTCCATGTGGACTGTTGATTCATACAATGAACGTGAATCGCGTGCAGGCTGTTTGTTTGTAGGCATCCTGGTTTTCATTCATCAAATATGAGAATGTTAATTTTCTCAGCTCTAAATCTTTCAATATAATCTTATTATATTTTGAATTTGGTGTTATTCCTTAAACAAAATATTTAATATTCAGTTCTCCAACTATACTCCAATCTAGTTGACCAAATCCGCAGTTGACTTGCACCGGAATGTGAGAACACGTGTCCAGCCACAAATGAGTCGATTCTTGTTGAGAGAACATTCGTAAAGGAAATTTTAATTCTATGTTGGTCAAACAAACCCTTATGTGGTCAAGTCTATCAGAAAAGGGCTACCATTCTACACTCATGATGTCTTCTATATTGAGAAAAATACAAACTTCCACACCAATTTCTTGGCTTCTTCTGTGGCACTTGAAGAATTTCCTTCCCGTATGGATGTACTTGAAGACTTTATACTAAGATATGTTG
>ML817580.1:99212-121744 GCA_009831015.1 Picea engelmannii
TAACTACTACTATACTAATTCTAACTAATTAACTATCTAACTACTAACTGAAATATAACTTATTCACAAAATGTACAATATCCACAATTTACAGATTTAAATAAAACCTGAAAAACTCATTAATATTCTGCCCTAAGACAGAGGAAGATATTTTTTGTTTTTTGTTGATTTTATAATTTTATGAACAGAAATAAAACGAAAACTAACTAAACTAAATCACTAATCTAAACTACAAATATGACTAACTAAAATACTAACAATATACTAACAAAAATAATCGCAAACTAACCTAGAGAAATACTCCAGATTTGTTCTGTGTATGATAATCGTCCTAGCTGATCGGAAGGAATAAAACCGGTCCGAATTATCCAGAAGCTTCTCGTAAACAATAGTTGCAATGCTCTTTAATATATTTACAGGACAAACAAGACATAAAAATCACAACAATCTTATAATTTATAAATCTTCACAGTTAGATAAACATGTGTACAAAGATCTATACATAATAGTTCAATTTATGAAGAAGAGAAATCTGTCATTCATTAGTTGAACTAAGTAATTGTTGTATTCTTTAAATTAGTGAAAGAAAGCAGGAATGGATCACATTAATTCAATCATATCATTCTGCAAAAGACCATGATAGCTAAAGTAGTCACTAATCAAATGCAAATTGATATGCATAAACATGAAACAAAAGATTGATATTATGAAAGCGAAAGCTATAGCAGAACATCAACTTCTGTCTCAGTTTGTATTATAAATCCATAATCCTGGTTCTCCCACAAGTGAGAATGATCCTTATTACAAAAATAATAAGTATTTATAAGTTTTTCCACAGGGTAAAACCTCCCTGTGGAAGTTATCAAAACTGTTTACATAAATCTGGGAAGATATCCCAAGTTTAACTAAACTAGGAATCTAAAGTAAAACTAAGATATACAAATATTCCCCTAGCCTGTCCAACATGTCCCATTCAATTCGAATTTACCTGAAAAGGGCCAAAAATGGACAAGTTGCAAGGATTCTTTATTAGTAAAATGATAAAAATCTAATCCTGTAGACTAAGTACAGAATCTTGCGATTCTGTAGCTGGTCTAAATAAGACACAGAATCAGCATTAAAATCGATTGAAAACCTTTTTAAGAATCAAATTCAATTAACATCCAATAGCTATTTGAAAACAAATCATTCAATTCAAAGTTGTTATATCATTCGAAATCAAACAGGATCCAAATCAATTAAATGACTACAGAGATAGGCATACTCTGTCTCGTTTGTTGCCAAAAATCGGGTGGACGGAATCATAATCAAATAGTTTTGAAATCGTTTCATATCTAATTTGAAACTGATATAATCAAAACAAATCGCAGGCAATCCTCAACAACAGGAGATACGATCGAATCCAAACAAGATCACTTTTCAAATCGTTATAAATGTATTGTCATACGATCTAGGTCGTAAGCAAGTTAAACCATAACTGACTCGTAACTATCTACAAACGAAATCGTAACAGAATCAATCAATTAGTAACAGAGTTTGTAATAGATATCTGATCGTTTGTTATTAGCCAAAAGGACCGACAAGATCAATTGATCTTGATCAAAATCATTTCTTTTTAACGAATTATAATTGGATTCGATAGTGATAACAAAGTCAATCAATTCGTTTTGCAAATTAAAATCAAACAGAACATCTTTTACGATGTGAATCTAGCTCATGAAAATGACCAATCAAGCAGATCAAACAGCGAGGGTTTAACATAGTCATCGTATATCAAAAAAAAGTTCCATGATTCGGGCGTGGATATTATTTGCACAGACTTAAATGAGAGCATTGGTTTTTTTTTTACGAAAATGGTTATGGTTTATATTAGAGGGGTGGCAAAGCCACAGATTCTGTTACAAAATGCCCCTAGTTTCTTCGGACCTACAGATCAAAATACAAAATGTTATGCAACACTGTTTCAGCATAAGATCTAGCGATGTTTCAGCATAATATCCAGCACTGTGTTCCCCAGCGCTGTGTTTTAGCCTATGTAACAACACTGTGTTTCAGCAACTATTCCAGCACTGTGTTTCAGCATATGTAACAGCACTGTGTTTCAGTTGTTACAGCACTGTGTTTCAGCATAAGATCCAGCTCTGTTTCAGCACTATGATTCAGCATCTGTGTTCCAGCATTTGTGTTCCAGCATTTGAGTTCCAGAATCTGTGTTTCAGCATCTGTGTTCCAACTCTGTTTCAGCATTGTGTTCTAGCTCTGTTACAACATTGTGTTTCAGCATTTGTTTCAGCTCTGTTTCAGCACTTTGTTTCAGCATCTGTGTTCCAGCATCTGTGTTCCATCATCTGTATTCCAGCATCTGTGTTCCAGCACCTGTGTTCCAGCATCTGTGTTTCAGCAACTGTGTTCCAGCTCTATTACAGCACTGTGTTTAGTGTGCCCTTGAGCTGCAATGGGTCATGGGATTTCCACATTTTCAATGATGCCATTGACTGACAGCTCTTCAGCATCCAATAGAACGCCTTTGTTGGCTTCTTTATCAGCAATTCGATTTAAGTCCCTTAAAACGTGATAGCAGTGATAGGTGTTCAAATTCCTTAATAGGAGGTGGATTTTATCAAGGAGGTTGTTGAGATGGATGCTTTGAGTTGTGGATCGCTTGATAATAGCCTGTATGATTATTCTGGAATCACATATTATTGCCAAGTCCTGTATTCTGAGGTTGATTGCCAATTTCAAACCTTGCCAGAGAGTCAAGGCTTCGGCTCGGTTGTTGGACTCTATGCCGATTCCAATGGCATAATGCGTTGCTTTGTCTTGTCTGGGATCTTCAATGATGCCCCCTCCCCCAGCTTGGCCTGGGTTCCCTTTCGAGGCCCCATCAAAGTAGAGGATGGGCGTTTTAATTTTGCTTTTCCATTTGGCAAATTCCGTTTCATTTTCCCTGATTTCCCAGCTTTCATGCATTGGGTGACTTCCTTGTTGGCTTCCTAACCCTGGGATGTTGAATTGGGCTATCCAACTCTCCTGGTCTTCATCCAAACTGTGAAGCTTTACTGTGGGGCAGAGGTGAGGAGTAGATTCCCTCAGCATTGCTTGAATTTTAATGCCAATTATGTCTACAATTAGTTGGCTATCTCTGAAAATTCTATGATTTCTCTCTAACCAGAGATTCCATAGCACAAACTTTGGAAGTTATCCCCATATCCAACTAGCATGGTTTCTTTTCTTATTGGCAAATGGGAACAGGGACTCCCATTGGAGTAGCAGACTTATTACATCATGAGGGAGGTTTGTGGCTGATTGGGGACCTATTACCTTCATCCAGACTTCTTTTGCATAGCTGCAATTTAGGAGGGTGTGGTCAGTTGTTTCTTCTGCTTGGAGGCATAGAGGGCACCGAAAGGGTCCTTCCCAGCCCCTTCTTCGGAGATTCTCCCCCGTTGGGATACTCTTGTGCGCCAAGGTCCAGCTGAAATGGTCAATTTTTGGGAGGGATCGATATTTCCAGACTGCTTTCCATTTTGCTGGATTTGGCATTGCAGTGGGAATTGAGTTGAAGAGTTGGTAACCATCTGCTGTGGTGTAAGCCCTGGCATTCCTGCCCCATCCTCGGTCATCCTTACCTATTTTTTTTAAAGGGGCTTTCCCTTGGAGACACTTCTTGAGAGCAACCCATTGATTATCTAGCACAACTGGTCTATTTGGGACTGCCCACCCTTGCCATGGGTGAGGTCTTTCATCTCCCCAAACTGATATGTCTGAGAGTGTTAAGATGTTTTGGCTGTCCATCCATCTTTTGAGTCCTTGTAGCTCCTGGTGCTGATCTAACGGAGGGTCACCCATTATTGAGTCTGTCCAAATTCTTATTTTCCTTCCATTTCTCGGCACCCAAGTTAGATGGGGGGTGAAGAGAGGGAGCACTTTTTTGCAGAGCGCGAAGATGGGAGAGCTTTTCACCTCCTTACCTGGGAGTTCTAAACTTCTGTCCCGAGCCCCTCGAAAGTATTTCCTCCAGAGAGCTCGCTTACTTCAAGTGGCTTTGTCGGTGATCATTTTCCAGAGAAGCTTTGCCCCTAACGCCAGATTTTGAGTCCTTGTATTTTTAAAATTAAGACCTCCTTCCATGAAGGATTTGGTGGTTTTTTCCCAACTAACCAAGTGCATTTTCTTCTTTTCCTGCTTTCCTCCTTCCCACAAGAAACGCCTCTGAAATGCCTCAAAGTTTTGGATAACTATGGCTGGAGCTAGCAAGAGCGAGCATTGAAATATGGGGAGGCTAGCCACTACAGCCTTTATCAGGACTGTCTTTCCTGCTAAATTTAGCCACCTGGCCCCCCAAGAGGTGAATTTATTCTTGAGTTTTTCTGCGATATGGCTCCAGTGGGAAACTCTTGGGGCAGATTTAAAGATTGGGACTCCCAAGTACTTGAAGGCCTCCCAGTTTGTGCGCCCCTCCATCCCTAGAACTCTTGTAACTCTCATCATTTCACTTGGGGTGATGTTCCAGCCGTAAATGCTACTTTTGGACTGATTTATCTCACTGCCAGAGACTGCTGCATAGGCGTCTAGCTCTTCCTTGAAATTTTTGCTATGATTGGGCTTGCTCCCCCCAGCAGAAGTGTATCATCCGCAAATTGTGCATGGTTGATATCTTTCACCCCTCGTGTTATTCTTAGACCATGAAGATCTTTGTTAATTTGGGAATGTTCCAGTTGGTAGCTTAGAACTGAAGCTTGGAGGGCATAGAGAAAAGGCGACAATGGGCAGCCTTGCCTTAGTCCCCTGGAGGCTTTGAAGAAGGCAGTTACCTTCCCATTCACCAAGGGGGCTATCCAAGGGGATCCTATGCAGGCTTTTATCCAATTTATAAAATGTAAATCGAACCCAAACTTCCTCATAACTTCAAATAGRAAATTGTGTCTGACTCTATCAAAAGCATTTGCGAGATCTAGTTTAATGACCATACCTTTTTCTTTCCTTAGAACGCTGGAGTGGATCGCTTCTTGAACCAGGATGATGTTATCGGCGATATGCCTCCCTTGGACAAAGCCTCCTTGATTTTCAGGAACGATGAGAGGGAGAACTTCCTTGAGATGGTTGTCTATTACTTTGGCAAGGATTTTATAGCTTGTGTTACATAAAGAGATTGGTCTGAACCTGTTGAAAGAGATCTCTCCTTTTTCTTTCGGGATGAGTGCCAGGAAGGAAGAGTTAGTGCTTCCTCCCATCTTGCTGGCCTGCTGTGACTTCTGTATCATTTTGGTTAGGTCCTTTTTGATGATTTCCCAGCACTTTTGATAGAATCTGGCAGTGAACCCGTCCGGTCCTGAAGCTTTGTCTGGGTTCATCTGGTCAAGGGCCTCCTTTATTTCTTGCTACGATACCTCTCTAATCATCTTGTTGTTAATGTATTCATTTATTAGCTTTGGAATGAGCGTGAGTGGGTAGCCTTGCTGGTCCAAATCCATGTCCTTTGGGTCTGTGTATAGCTTCTCAAAAGTTTCATAAGCTGCTTGTTTAATGCCTTCTGGATTTGCAATTGTTTTCCCCTGAACCTGAACTTTCGTCACTGCCTTGTATTGTTTCCTTGCTTCCGCTTGTTTGTGAAAGTAGGTTGTGTTGCGGTCTTCGTCGTTTAGCCATAAGCTTCTCGATTTCTACCGCCAGTAGCTTTCCTCCATTCTGCAGGCTTGATGCCATTGCCTTTGAAGGATGTCCTCCTTTTGCAAGACTTCCGGGGTGATCTCTTGTTGTTCCATTGTTTGTTGATGGTCTTCAAGTTGTCTTTGGGCTACTAGGCGCATTACTATTGGGCTCGTTTGGCTCTTGGCCCATGACTTCAGAGCATTTTCAGCCTTTTAATTTTTTCCTCCCACACGTAGGAAGCTGAACCTTGGACTGTGGTGGCCCATACTTTTGCTACTAGCATTGTGAATCCTTGATCATTTATCCAGTTTGGGCTGAATCGGAAGGGGATGGGCCCCTTGACTTGATCTTTTTTTACTTCTAACCGAATCGGTTTGTGGTCAGACACACTATGGAGCAAAATTTCAGCCTTTGCTTCAAGTCCTAGCAGCAGAAGGGAGCTTTGTACAAGGAATCTGTCCAATCTGGCAGCGATGTGCCCAGGGCCAATTCTCTTATTGGTCCACGTGTAATGACCTTTGACTGGTTTGATATCAAGAAGGTCCCATGCGGAGGCTAAGTCCTCTACCCATTCTCTAGTCAGATCTCTCACTATCGAGCCGCCCCTCTTCTCGTCCTGGGCTAGAGTAACATTTAGATCTCCACCCATGATGATATTGGTGAGATTGTTTTGCTGGAGGTATGCCTGCAAGGATTCCAACAATGTTTTTTTTCCCCAATAATTGTGGTGCATAAATATTGAAGATGCTTCCCTGACAGCCCGTGTCTTTGTAGAGGAATCTGGTGTGAATCCAATGCATGCAGATGTCAGAGCTGAGCAGGTCTATTTTGGAGGCGTCCCACATTGTACATAGCCCTCCCGAGGCACCCCTTGCATTTTCGGCGACTCCGAGACTTCCTTTCCAAACTTTCATCAGGGTTTTGAGCGCATCTTGCTGGCTCATTTTAGTCTCCTGGACCAGTAGGATTCTTGCTTTCGAGGCTTTGAGAATATATTTTAGCGCTTCTTCCTTCTTTTTGCTTCCCACTCCCCTACAGTTCCAGGAGGTTATTATCATTATAAACCTTGGGGGGGGGGGTAGCCTCCTTGGGAGGCTTTGGCCTGCTTCCGCGTGTTATGAAATGCATATGTGATAGTGGGCTGTGACCCATTGAGGATGGCTTTATGGGCTTCCTGGTTCCTTTCTGCATTTTTTGACTTCCGACCTCTTCCCTTTTTCTTTGGGGTGGCCCAAGCCTCACTTGCTTCTTCTGAGTCACTACTTAACGAGATCTCCCCCTCCTCTATATTCTGACTGTCGACCTGCTTCTGGGGGGAGTTATTTTGCATCCCTGCTTCTTCTGTTGGTGTGTTCCCTTTGTTTATGGGATTCTGATCTTTCTGTTCTCCCTCTTGAACTTCTTTTGTTGGATCTTGCTCTCTGTCCTCCATTCCTTTGGTTAAGATTTTGAAGTTGTTCTCCTTTTCTGTAGTTTCGGTGGATTTGGTTTTCTATGGATTTGGCTGGTCATTCCTTTGGCCTCTTGCTCTTGATCTCCCTTTACGGGCTTGCTGCCATCCTTCATCCCCTTCTTTTTCAGTGGAGGGGGGTTTTTTTGGACAATTTCTTTGGAAATGGCCATATTCGTGGCAACCTCTGCACTTGAACGGGAGCTGTTCGTAGTCCAGATTTTGGAAGTGCTGCCAGTTGCCGACCTTCAGCTTTATGGCCTCTGGTAGGCCTACCTCCAGATCAACCTCTACACAGATCCTTGCACAAGAATACTGGTCTCTAGGTTCTGCTCGGTCGATGTAGTGGCCAAGACCATTTCCTATTGCCTGAAGCGAAGAGGGGTTCCAGCAGTGGATTGGCAGGTTGGGAAGCCTTACCCAGACCGGGACATCCTTGGGGACTTTTGAAGCAGGGTCAAAGTTCGGGGTCCATCTGTTTAGGTAAAGTCCTTGAGTGCCCATAAAGTATGGGACGTTTCTGATTATTAGATCTCTATCCTCCTGGGAGATAAATTCGAATATAAAGTATCCTCTTCCAACCGCATAGCATGTCACACTGTTTGCTATCAGAGGTCTCTAGTTTCACTGAATCCAGTTGTCGGTGGATCTGGTTGAGGGGCAGAGTCCCATAAACTGACCAATGAGTCCTCGTTTAGAGAGAGAGAAGGTGACTTTGATAGGGAGATCCGGAGGGAGGTCGATCTCTGGAATATCGTTCAGCTTCTTGACAAAGATCGGGGCTTCTACGGCGGTCGTTTTTTTGCTGCATGCTTCTACCAGGCGTCTGAAGGAGGAGGCGGGGGAAGGAGGGGGAAGGAGGAGGCGTCTGAATTGTATTTCCGCTTTGAAAATTATATATGTAACAACCAAACTCATGAAATCATTCGCCAATCACAGCATACGAACCATAATGAAATCAAATCCAAACTTGATCGTGTTCTAAATCTAGCATGAAAAACTTTCTGTTTAAATTGGATACAAACAATTTTACTTGACAACAAACCATCAATTTTAACTCAATCGAACAAATCCAATCTAATCGAAAATCAATCAAATCCGATAAAATCTATCGGTGACTAAGCTAGGTAAATCATGTAACCAAATCGAAAATCCATTCATTTTTAGCAAGCGAAAACACTATACAAGATAAACACATTATGACATAATCGTTTCAAAATGTAAACAGAGCTATTCGAAGATTAAATTTCAAACACTATATTACTCATGGTCATTCACAGAACTAAAACGATATCAAAATCATACCTGTATGGCGAGCAAAAGGCTTGATCACAACAATTTGGAGTTGATAACGGTTGTGACCGATTCAACATTCTTGAAAAGGATGGAGCCTGTTGTCTTTTGCTTCTTATCAGTTGCTTGGAGTTGGTCTCTTTGGCTGGTCAATACTGCCACTTGACTTTCCAGCGATTGAATTTTCAATTGGAGTAGGGGAACATCAATGTAGTATCGTTCCAACCATAAATCGCATGGGTCACAGGACGACCGTGTGGGTTTTGAAAAATAAGGCGAGGGTTTGGACCTATGGATGAGGGTTTCGTTATGCAATTTAATCCCTGGGTAATTGGGTTTGTTCCTTAGGCAGGGAGGAAGATTCGTCACGAAATCATAAGGTGGTTTGGGGCATAAACCCTGTGAGTAAGGATACTCACTGGCTAGGAAACGTTCTACGTCAGAATCTGAATCCTCACTAAGGATTATAGGCTTTGACTCGGCAGAGGGTTTAGGTTTGTTTCTAGCCATCCTTGAAATAAGTCGAGCATTCTTTTTACCCTTGGCATTAGCAGTAGGGTTTGCCTTGGGCTTTTTGCTTACAGGCTTTTTAATAGCCTCGGCCTTCTCAGTTCCAACGTCTGGTAAGTCAATAGTAGGGTCTACCGAGGACTCAGGAGAGGGAAATAGGATATGGAAGGGCACGGGTGGCCTGGCCTTGGTTTCATTTACCATAGGCTTGTCAACCTGGATAGGGTCTGAATCATGGACACCATTTTGAGCGATGAAAGCCCTCCAACTATCACCGTCTGAACTCAAGTGATAAACAATGATCAGTTTAATAAGTCCATAGTGGAACAGGCTACTGTTAGCCTTCTCCTTTTTAAACTTTTTCGACATTTTATATAGGTTGCGTTGAAAGTAAAAAGGAATATTCAACGGGTATCCCATAAAATTCATTAGCAAACGCAGGTGGTAGAGAAAAACGAGTTCGTATCGACCTGCACAGGTCACGAACTGTTTGACTACCATCAAAGTATTGTGCCATCGTGTTTTAAGAGTAGAGATGGGCATACCTCTGTCACAAGAAGTGACCTTTTGCGAGACAAACAGTAGCATCCATGGTACTTCCTTGACCTTAGAATTCTTAAACCAACGTTGTCCTGAGGATGGTAACCCTGTAGCAGAACTGATAAACTTCTCATCGATTTCCAACTGTATGTCGCCCACCTTGGCTCTACAGCCATCAAAAGTCTAAGCGAATTGTTGTGCAACACATAGATTAAAACCCTCAAATCGTTGCACGAAGGTGAGCCACCCATTTTCCTCCAAATCCTTTCAGGCATTTTCAAACATTAACAAGGCTTGGTTGTCATTTGGCTCGATTCGCACGACTGGTGCCATGGAGCCGAGCACATGGTAAGCCCAGGGTTTGGATCATAACACACACAGGAACAGGGCTACCCGAGCTAACAGAAGTGAATAGGGATAAGGAATAGGCATAAATGCCATCGTGCGAAGGTGGTGGAGCTTATCTCTGCCATGCAAAATAGTTATTTCCAAAGTACAACCACCGATTTTCATAGTTGTTCAACCCATTATAGCATAGTTCAACAGTCATATCACTTGGCCGACCAATGAATCAAATGGTAAGTTTATAAACCAACGCGCGTAATGGTTGTGCCAATGTTTTAAACCATCAATTATTCAATTTGAAACCAAAATCGAATATTTAACCATGCGCCAATGTATCAAATGATATCAATAGTTTAACCATTGTGGCGATGTGTCTTCATATAATCAAAAATGCCAATAGTTTTGAAAACATGAACATAGGCGTTTTATTAAAAGATATATATGAAAGATTTAATCATAACCCCTATGTATTTTCATGAAACCAATGGTCAAATAAGTCAAATAAAATGAAAATCCAAATACCAATGCATTACAAACTTAATGAAACAAAGTGACAAAATCAACTCAAGAATGTTCAATGAGTACAGATCGAAAGGGATTTTGCAAACTTCATAGCGATAGGTGAAATGTAAGCGCAATAGGCATATGGACAAGAAAGATCATGACAGTTCAAATAATGATTTCAATGCGACTTCGAAAGACCAATGTTTTCACGCTTATAATCGTGAAAACAAAACAAAAATAAGTGTGTAAAAAGGCGCAAAGAATAAAAGTGTCATTCATTTGAAAATTGCGACGAAAATTGAGGTTTGCAAATCATTGGTGTAGGCAGCTTATAAGACAATAGAAAAAGGTGAATTGGCTACCAACAATGGCGACACACTGGTAGAAGCAGTTATCTCTGCCAAAAGAAACAAATTCAGATTAGGACAGCAAAGATAATTTCAACTCAAAAATAACAACCAGAAAATCGTATAAACATCATCATTAACCAACTATTCCAGCAGTGTTTCAAAAGATGAAAACTGATAACAATCTTAAGATCAGCAAGTCACGAAATTAAAGATAAAATATTCAATACTGTTGGCATAGCCACTGCTGCCAGTAGGCATCCATAGCCTCGACAGGGTTTCCATTTAACCCACTCTGACATCTGTATCCTACCAAGAAGTTCTAGATCAGAATAAAGGACATTAAAGAGGTTTCTTTTTTGCAAATTTTCATATACCCGACATTGCTTCACTGCCAGCGGGCCTGTTCAGTACCCCGGTGAAGTTATCTTGGCGCCATGCATGCATTTACCCGCTGCCAGCAGACCTGTTCAATATCCCGACGGGTTTACAAGCACTTCCCACAACTCTTCTTAATAATTTATTTTGTTTTTTCTTTTCATAGATATATATTTGAGCGGGGTGATGCTGAAAATCATGATATTTTAACATATTTTTTTAGACCTCATCAGAATTTTTTAGAACTGTACTTTATTTAGATCAAGAGATGTTTTATTTACAAAAACAACTTCCTAAGGCAGGGAGACATCCTCTGAGTCATTCCTTTATGGAATAGGGACAGCGTAAAAAGATAATGGATGATCATGACGAACTTTACTCAGAGATCGAAATCAACCATCTTCTTTTAAACAACAGACTTTTCCAGCATAGATGTAAACTTCAGCAATATACTATTTGATGTTTGTACAAATTTTTCAGAAGTTATTTCAGCGAAGAAAATTTCTTTTATCTTTTTCTGAATAGCTCAGTGTACATTGTATTTCCAAAGACACAAACTGATAAATTCAAATCAAAATCAAAACAGAAAACAAACGAAAACGCAAACAAAAATAAAATATTTACATAATATACAAGGGTAGTTATCAAGCAAAGTATCTCTTCAAGGCTTGGCCATTCACCGGGTAGGTGTCAAGCTACCCTTCAAGATTCTGCAATCGAAAATAATTGGGACCCAACTTTTCAGCAATTAAAAACGGTCCAAGCCATAAGTTTTGAAATTTTGTGTGCTCTCCCTTTCCCTCGTGTGGTTTGTCCCACTTCAAGACGAGATCACCTACTTCAAAATTCCTATCAGAAGCAGAATTAGAATCGAACCAGCTTTTAACCAATTGTTGATGTTGATCTAACTTACGTTTGGCTTGGGCTCTTACCTCTTCTAGCTTCATCAAAGCATTAATTCGGTTTTCCAAAGGGGGACAATCTTCTTCTTGAACTTTCTGTGACAACTAAAGCGAAGGAAGAAGGATGTGAGGTGGCAGAATAGATTCTCTGCCATAAACGAGAAAAAAGGGGGAGTTACTTATAGAGGCTTTTGGTGTTACCCTATCAGCCCACAAAGCGTTTAGCAGTGCATTGTGCCAATTTTTGTGATTTTCAACCACCGTTCTCTTGATTATTTTGATCAAGTTCTTGTTTGTTGATTCTGCCAATCCGTTGCCCTGGGGGTGATAACTAGCAGAACACTTCAATTTAATTTCTTTTTCCAAGGTGAACTCGCTCATCTCAAGAGAGGAAAAGTAAGAAGCATTATCGAATACTAAACAGTCAGGGATACCGAAACGAGTGATAATATTCGAATTTAGAAAGGCAATTACCTGACTGGTGTTAACAGTTCTTAACGCAGCAGCTTCAAACCATCGGGTGAAGTAATCTGTGGCTGTCACAATAAACTTGTGTTGTTGCGAGGATGGAGGGTTAATTGGACCTATGATATCAAGGCCCCACTACTGAAAAGGAGAATCTACTGTAACGGGCTGCAAAGGAAAGGCTGGTTTTTGTAACCGCCCTGATGCTTTCTGACAGATGATACATTTTCGACACAAAGCATGAGCGTCTCTAAAAAGCATGGGCCAGTAATAACCGGCTCTTAGCACCTTATGAGAAGCGGTGTCACCACCAAAATGATCACCAGCTTCTTCTGCATGCAACTCTAGCAAGACTTTCTCTGCTTCGTCTTTTTCGAGACAACGCATCAGTACGTCGTCAAAACTTTGATGAAACAGGATACCATTAACCAGATGAAAGGAGGAGGACTTTAATCTCAACGCTCTTCTTTTGGCGGGGTTCAGGTGATGGGGGGCTGATCCATGTTCAAGACATAATCTTATATCGTCGTACCAAGGACTAACAGGGTTTTGTGTGCAACAGAATAAACTTTGATCGCTTTGTCCTAGGTTTGACGTATCACTTTCTTCTTGTTGTCCTGCTGCTGAATCAGCAACTAACTTGCATAACCCTTGGCCTCTCACTATCTGAGCTGGGGTAATTTCCAAGTCATACTCCTGCAAAGAAGTGACCCAGTTAGCTCTCTTTTCTCCTAGTTCCTTCTGTACTAACAAGTTCCTCACGGTTGGGTAAGGGACAATGACTTTCGTCCTTGACTTCAAAAGATAGGACCGGAAATGCTTAACTGCTTTGAAAATAGCGTAGGCTTGCCGATCAACCGCTGGATAGTTATGTTCAGCGCCTTTGAAATCAGAACTCATAAAGGCGATGGGTACTTCGTGGTTCTCGGCATTCTTTTGGGTTAGGACGGCGGCATAGGAACGGTCAGAAGCAAAGGTATAGAGTGTAAAATCTTGAGAGAAGTCAGGGCTCAAGAGAGACGGAGAGTCTATTATGGCCTTCTTTATTACATTAAAAGCTTGATTTTCTAGGGGTCCCCAGTGATATTGGGTGTCTTTCTTAATCAAATTTTGTAAAGGCCTGACCATTTTGGAGAAACTGGGGACAAACCTCCTCACGAAGTTAATTTGGCCTAAGAAAGACTGCATGGATTTTTCAGATGTAGGGGGGGGGAGTTTTGTGATGACTTGAGTCCTCTCGGGGTCAATAATCATTCCTTCGCTAGACACAATAAATCCTAAGATTTTACCCTGTTCTACCACAAAGATGGACTTTTTAGGATTCAGGGAGATGTCGTACTTACGACATCGCAGTAGAACGGCTCATAAGTGAGCTAGATGATCATCTTTGTTTTTAGAATATACAGTCACATCATACAAGTAAACTACAACGGACTGATTGATTAAGCCTCAGAAAGCGATGTCCATCGCTCTCTGAAAGGTGGCACCAACATTAATCAATCCAAAGGGCATTTTACGATAAGCATAAGTGCCCCACGGGGTACGGAAGGTAGTTTTGAGTTGGTCTGGTGGAGACATCAGGACTTGGTTGTATCCAGAGAAACCATCTGAAAGGGATAGCCTCTCGAAACCAGATACCTATTGGAGGATCTGTTCCATGGGTGGGACAAGATAGTTGTCTTTATCAGACGCTCTATTGAGGTTTCGCAAATCTACGCAGAGTCGGATTTCCCCGTTTTTCTTCCGAACTGGGACAAGGTTAGAAACCCACTGAGTGTGCCTAACAGGAAAAATTATTTTAGCATTAAGGAGCTTATTCAATTCTTTTTGAACGGTCGGCTCCAGTTTAGGGTGCATTTTCCTCAGTTTTTGCTGAAAGGGTAAGGTTTGGGACTTCATCGGGATGACATGTTGTATGATATTAGGATCGAAAGTTTTGAGGTCATCATATGTCCATGCAAAGACATCTTTAAATTCTTTGAACAATTTAATGAATGCAACTTTTTCTTGTCGAGAACATCCCAAGCCTAAGTTAATGCATTGAGGATTTTCATTAGTTCCTAAGTTTACTTTTTCATAAGACAACGAGGAACTATTGGTTTTACAGTTGACCGTCTTTTTAAATTTATCTTCAAAATCATAAAACTTCTCTAATCTAACTACAGATTTGGGTATGGAATTTACCATGTCCGACAGAGCTTCAGGAGTTTTCGGATCAGGTATTACCGTAAAATCATGCAAATTATCGTTGTGCATGCATTCACCTATCACCGCGCCTTGAAAGGTTTCTTCCATGTGCAGAAAGTTGATGATCTACTGATCGTCGTCAAATACTCTCCAGTTCGTGATGTTGTTGAGAATGGATGGTCGAAACAACAGCTCGACGGAGAATGCGTCTGGGGACAAGCCTTCTGCAGGAAGAAGTTTAGAAGCTACATTAGCTAACAGATCTGCTTCAGAGTTATTCATCCTTGGAATGGAATTTATATTGAAAGAAGAAAATTTATTCATTAAGTTCCATACCTCAGACTGGTAGCTTTTGAGATGCGGAGAAAGACAGTGGATAGAATCTCTTACCTGTCTAACCACTATTTTAGAGTCGCCAAAGATGGTTAAATTTTGAATGTTCATATCCAAAGCTTTTCTGAGACCTTGCAGTAAAGCCTCATATTCTGCGGTATTGTTAGTACATTCAAATTCCAACCTACATGCTATCAATGTTTTATTACCTGCCGGATCGATAATGACGCAGCCTGCGCCAGCTCCTTCTTTGGACTTTGACCCGTCGAAACAAAGAGACCAAATTTGATTTCCATCGGGCACATGGGACCGTTGCGTAGAAACTATTGGCTGCATATATGCTACAATCTCGGAATGTTGTTCTGGATTGATGATAGGTGAAGCCTCGGCCATGAAATTGCCGAAGAATGTGTCCATCCCTTGGACTTCGAGTGAGTTAGCAGAAGGTGTGTACGGTTCGTTGGGATCGTTCAAATCTGTGACCGTGAACTTAAGGTAGCTCTCACTATTTACTTTGATTTTATTAGGCTTGCCATTTTCTGGAAGCCATAAGTGAGACTAGTCTGTCGTGAAGTAACCATGTAGCTGCTCTAACCAGTCCCTACTTAAAAATAGACCATACACTTATGGAATATCCACAACAATTATATCAATAACTTGATGAATCTTGGGGTTAGACGATAATCTAATAAGCACATTTTTTAGTTCGCCTATAACTTTAACATTGGTTCGATCAAGTTGTATGATTTTTAAAGTCGAGGATTCAACTTCAACGTTAATCTTTTGGCAAACAGACCAAGGCATCACATTGGATGACGCCCCTGAGTCTACCATACAATTATGCACATTTCTATTGAAGATTTCAAAAGTTAACAAGAACGGAGGTACATTTTTGCGAGTAGTAAGAGTGGTAGCTTGTGGCTTTTTACTCGCAGTTTCTAAAGCTATTTTATCTACATTATTTACATTATTTACATTATTTACAGGAAGGCTTCTTTTATCTTGAGGATCAGGATTATTTTTAGTGGAAGTCTTCTAAGGGACTTTATTTTGCACAACCTTATTACTACTTGGATTACCATTTTTTCCATTTTCAGAAATATTCTGTAACATTTTTTGTAACAAAAACGGAAACTTCAATAACTCATAAATAGAAATTTTAGCCCTTAACTTTTTAAGATCTTCAACAACATCATAATCTAAGTTGGGGTTCACATTACTCTATTTAGTCTCAGCTGATTTAGACTGCTTTGGAGGCAAAGTTGTAGTGTTTTCGGTAGAAGGTTTGTTTGTTGTCTTACTCCTGGTATTATAAGGATGAACTGTCTCGAAGTTAGCTTGAAAGATGCTATCCGAGAAATGTCCAAAAATGTTTGGATAAGATTCTTCTTCTTGAACTATCTCTTGATCAACTACCTCCTCAGGAATCTCAGGAGGCATCAAGTTATCTTGGGCTTCTAGAATTGTTTGAAGGGCGCATTGCAAACTTTCTAGATTAAGGCCTTCGGTGGTTGGATTAGGTCGGTTGGTAGGAAAAGGCTTCCGAAACGGGGGTTTGTAAGGTATTTTACTCGAGGAAGATTCTTCAGTTGACCTTTTCAGGTCTGTAACTTTATTTGACAGTTTTTGGACAACTTTGGTTAAGTTTTCCAAACCATAGTTTTCAGGTTGTGTTTTACTTTGAGTGGGTCAGGGGAGGATTTCGATCTTCTTTTTGGAAGAAGAACTAGTCTCTGTTTCGTTGCTAGAAGAGTCTTTAAGACTAAGTATGTCTTTTTCAATCTGGGTGGCCTCCTCGAAGGCTTCTAACAACGTGGATTTCTTAGATCGTTTAAACCAAATAGCTATGCTTTGATGTAAAGATTTAGTGTAGTAAGCTATTATAAGACTCTCGGCAGGCATGGAATCTGCAGGGATTCGGTTTTTAAGCGTTAAGAATCTTTGATTAAAATCTTTAACTTTTTCTTTTGGGTTCATTTTTAAGCTAGAAAGATCCATGACTAGGACTTCTGGAGGTTTACCGTCTCCGAACTTTTCCAAAAATCATGACTCGAACTTTTCCCAAGACATGATGGTATGGGGTTGTTGGGAAAAGTACCATGTGGATGCATTTCCCTCGAAGGTATAAGGGAACAACCTATAGACAACGTCTTCATGTTCGACATTACGAAGTATAATGGCTAACATAAACTTTTTAATGTGATCTTCAGTTATCTGTTTTGAGTCAGGATCAAACTTGGGAAGCCATTTCTCCAGATGTTTAGGTAGAGGGTGTTGAGCTCTAGGTACAGCTACGACATCCTGATCAAGCCAGGGTCTAGCAGGGTTGTTTTGATTTTCCATTGGGGTAGTGGGTGTGAAAGGCTGAGAAGGGGAATCGCCTTTGTCAGAGGAATCTCCTCCAGAAGAGGAAGGAGATGATGGAAGTGGTGAAGGGGGTATCCCAGATCCTCCTACAACAGGATTTAGGTTTGGATCTGTAGGATTCACAGTGAGGTTAGTGTCACCTAATTGTTCTCTGATATCAGAGAAGTCCAAAGGTTGACCCCACAGATAGTTTGGTTGCCTCAAACGGGCTAAGGCACTATGTGTTTTTATAAGAGATTAGCGGACAATCTCTTGTATGTCACCACCTGTAGGATTAGGGGTTGTTGGCTCAACTGTGATCTGAGGATCGTCGGTTGAGGTAGTTGTTGTTTGAGGGGGAATATTATCATTTGAATGGCTTCTAGTCACAATAGGTGAACGATTAGGTGGAGGAGGAGTCTTACGACCGCCTCATGCCATTAATTAAGTTCAGGCCCTCCTTCTAGCACCATTTGTTGACGAGCGAAATCGACCGTCCATCAACTGAGAGAGTGGAACCGGTCCGGGGTTGTCTAATAACCCAAGTCGTTTGGGATGAACCACCCTGACGAGTTTAGCGGCTCCATTAGCCGATCTAAGGTCCTAAGAAAACAAAAAAGAAAACTAATCTACAATAACTAATCTAACTAAAACTAAATAAAACAAACTAATAAACTAATCTAACTAAAACTAACTATTAAACAAACTAAACTAATCTAACTATCCTATATATACAATCTACTAACTACTGCTATACTAATTCTAACTAATTAACTATCTAACTCCTAACTGAAATATAACTTATTCACAAAATGTACAATATCCACAATTTACAGATTTAAATAAAACCTGAAAAAACTCATTAATATTCTGCCCTAAGACAGAGGAAGATATTTTTTGTTTTTTGTTGATTTTATACTTTTATGAACAGAAATAAAATGAAAACTAACTAAACTAAATCACTAATCTAAACTACAAATATGACTAACTAAAATACTAACAATATACTAACAAAAATAATCGCAAACTAACCTGGAGAAATACTCCAGATTTGTCCTGTGTATGATAATCGTCCTAGTTGATCGGAAGGAATAAAACCGCTCTGAATTATCCAGAAGCTTCTCATAAACGATAGTTGCAATGCTCTTTAATATATTTATAGGACAAACAAGACATAAAAATCACAACAATCTTATAATTTATAAATCTTCACAGTTAGATAAACCTGTGTGCAAAGATCTATACATAATAGTTCAATTTATGAAGAAGAGAAATCTGTCATTCATTAGTTGAACTAATTTATTGTTGTATTCTTTAAATTAGTGAAAGAAAGCAGGAATGGATCACATTAATTCAATCATATCATTCTGCAAAAGACCATGATATCTAAAGTAGTCACTAATCAAATGCAAATTGATATGCATAAACATGAAACAAAAGATTGATATTATGAAAGCGAAAGTTGTAGTAGAACATCAAATTCTGTCTCAGTTTGTGTTAGAAATCCATAATCATGGTTCTCCCACAAGTGAGAATGATCCTTATTACAAAAATAATAAGTATCTATAAGTTTTTCCACAGGGTAAAACCTCCCTGTGGAAGTTATCAAAATTGTTTACATAAATCTGGGAAGATATCCCAAGTTTAACTAAACTAGGAATCTAAAGTAAAACTAAGATACACAAATATTCCCCTAGCCTGTCCAACATGTCCCATTCAATTCGAATTTACCTAAAAAGGGCCAAAAATGAACAAGTTAGAAGGATTCTTTATTAGTAAAATGATAAAAATCTAATCTTATAGACTAGCTACAGAATCTTGCGATTCTGTAGCTGGTCTAAATAAGACACATAATTAGCATTAAAATCGATTGAAAACCTTTTTAAGAATCAAATTCAATTAACATCCAATAGCTATTTGAAAACGAATCATTCAATTCGAAGTTGTTATATCATTCGAAATCAAACAGGATCCAAATCAATTAAATGACTACAGAGATAGGCATACTCTGTCTCGCTTGTTGCCAAAAATCGGGTGGACAGAATCATAATCAAACAGTTTTGAAATCGTTTCATATCCAATTTGAAACTGATATAATCAAAACAAATCGCAGGCAATCCTCAACAACAGGAGATACGATCGAATCCAAACAAGATCACTTTTCAAATCGTTATAAATCTATTGTCATACGATCTAGGCCGTAAGCAAGTTAAACCATAACTGACTCGTAACTATCTACAAACGAAATCGTAACAGAATCAATCAATTAGTAACAGAGTTCGTAATAGATATCCGATCGTTTGTTATTATCCAAAAGGACCGACAAGATCAATTGATCTTGATCAAAATCATTTCTTTTGAACGAATTATAACTGGATTCGATAGTGATAACAAAGTCAATCAATTCGTTTTGCAAATTAAAATCAAACAGAACAGCTTTTACGATGTGAATCCAGCTCATGAAAATGACCAATCAAGCGAATCAAATAGCGAGGGTTTAACATAGTCATCGTATATCAAAAAAAAGTTCCATGATTCGGGCGTGGATATTATTTGCACAGACTTAAATGAGAGCATTGTTTCTATAAAAACATAGTCGTTATTCCCAAATTGGAAACGATCAGAATTGTATTTCCGCTTTGAAAATTATATATGTAACAACCAAAATCATGAAATCATTCGCCAATCACAGCATACGAACCATAACAAAATCAAATGCAAACTTGATCATGTTCTAAATCTAGCATGAAAAACTTTTTGTTTAAATTGGATACAAACAAATTTACTTGACAACAAACCATCAATTTTAACTCAATCGAACAAATCCAATCCAATCGAAAATCAATCAAATCCGATAAAATCTATCAGTGACTAAGCTGGGTAAATCATGTAACCAAATCGAAAATCCATTCATTTTTAGCAAGCGAAAACACTATACAAGATAAACACATTATGACATAATCGTTTCAAAATGTAAACAGAGTTATTCGAAGATTAAATTTCAAACACTATATTACTCATGGTCATTCACAGAACTAAAACGATATCAAAATCATACCTGTATGGCAAGCAAAAGGCTTGATCACAACAATTTGTAGTTGATAACGCCTGTGGCCGATTCAACATTCTTGAAAAGGATGGAGCCTGTTGTCTTTTGCTTCTTATAGTTGCTTGTAGTTGGTCTCTTTGGCTGGTCAATACTGCTACTTGACTTTCCAGCGATTGAATTTTCGATTGGAGTAGGGGAACATCATTGTAGTATCGTTCCAACCATAAATCGCATGGGTCACAGGACGACTGTGTGGGTTTTGAAAAAGGCGAGGGTTTGGACCTATGGCTGAGGGTTTCGTTATGCAATTTAATCCTTGGGTAACTGGGTTCGTTCCTTAGGCAGAGAGGAAGATTCATCACAAAATCATAAGGTGGTTTGGGGCATAAACCCTGTGAGTAAGGATACTCACTAGCTAGGAAACGTTCTATGTCAAAATCTGAATCCTCACTAAAGATTATAGGCTTTGACTCAGCAGAGGGTTTAGGTTTGTTTCTAGCCATCCTTGAAATAAGCCGAGCGTTCTTTTTACCCTTGGAATTAGCAGTAGGGTTTTCCTTGGGCTTTTGACTTACAGGATTTTTAATAGCCTTGGCCTTCTCAGTTCCAACGTCTGGTAAGTCAATAGTAGGGTCTACTTAGGACTCAGGGGAGGGCAATAGGATATGGAAGGGTAGGGGTGGTCTGGCCTTGGTTTCATTTACCACAGGCTTGTCAACCTGGATAGGGTCTGAATCATGGACACCATTTCGGGCGATGAAAGCCCTCCAACTATCACCGTGTGATCTCAAGTGATAAACAATGATCAGTTTAATAAGTCCATAGTGGAACAGGATACTGTCAGCCTTCTCCTTTTTAAACTTTTTCGACATTTTATATAGGTTGCGCTAAAAGTAAAAAGGAATATTCAACGGGTATCCCATAAAATTCATTAGCAAACGCAGGTGGTAGAGAAAAACGAGTCTGTATCAACCTTCATGGGTCACGAACTATTTGACTACCATCAAAGTATCGTGCCATCATGTTTTAAGTGCAGAGATGGGCATACCTATGTCACAAGAAGTGACCTTTCGCGAGACAAACAGTAGCATCCATGGTACTTCCTCGACCTTAGAATTCTTAAACCAACGTTGTCCCGAGGATGGTAACCCTGTAGCATAACTGATAAACTTCTCATCGATTTCCAATTGTATGTCGCCCACCTTGGCTCTACAGCCATCGAAAGTCAAAGCGAATTGTTGTGCAACACAGAGATTAAAACCCTCAAATCATTGCACGAAGGTGAGCCACCCGTTGTCCTCCAAATCCTTTCGGGCATTGTCAAACATTAACAAGACTTGGTTGTCATTTGGCTCGATCCGCACGACTGGTGCCATGGAGATGAGCACATGGTAAGCCGAGGGTTTGGATCATAAAACACACAGGAGCAGGGCTACCCGAGCTAACAGAAGTGAATGGGGATAAGGGATAGGCATAAATGCCATCGTGCGAAGGTGGTGGTGCTTATCTCTGCCATGCAAAATAGTTATTGCCAAAGTACAACCGTCGGTTTTCATATCTATTCAACCCATTATAGCATAGTTCAACAGTCATATCACTTGGCCGACCAATGAATCAAATGGTAAGTGTATAAACCAACACGCGTAATGGTTGTGCCAAAGTTTTAAACCATCAATTATTCAATTTGAAACCAAAATCAAATATTTAACCATGCGCCAATGTATCAACTGATATCAATAGTTTAACCATTGTGTCGATGTGTCTTCATATAATCAAAAATGCCAATAGTTTTGAAAACATGAACATAGGCATTTTATTAAAAGATATATATGAAAGATTTAATCATAACCCCTATGTATTTTCATGAAACCAATGGTCAAATAAGTCAAATAAAATGCAAATCCAAATACCAATGCATTACAAACTTAATGAAACCAAGTGACAAAATCAACTCAAGAATGTCCAATGAGTACAGATCGAAAGGGCTTTTGCAAACTTCATAGTGATAGGTGAAATGTAAGTGCAATAGGCATATCGACAAGAAAGATCATGACAGTTCAAATAATGATTTCAATGCCACTTCGAAAGACCAATGTTTTCACGCTTACAGTCGTGAAAACAAAACGAAAATAAGTGTGTAAAAAGGCGCAAAGAATAAAAGTGTCGTTCATTTGAAAATTGCGACGAAAATTGAGGTTTGCAAATCATTGGTGTAGGCAGCTTATAAGACA
>ML817580.1:137951-166822 GCA_009831015.1 Picea engelmannii
GATGCCCATACTGCATATTTTGATCCATTCATAACAACAAGATCAATGTTCGAAGCCATCTTCAATAACTAGACAAAAATGGGTGTGTTTCAATAAGTTCCAATCACCAAATCATTATCCCAGAGTCAATCACACAACATATATGACTCAATAAGGTTTCTAGATAACATGTCGAGGTTTTAAACCATCAGCTCTAATACCATGTTGGGAAATAAGGTGGAACACAACATGAAATATAAAACATGGTACTGTAGATAATTGAAGAGGAACAAAAAAATTGAAGACAGAGGTGGTGTCTAAAGTCACCATTACAACACTTAAGTAGGGTGCACTGTGATTAGAACATCATAGTGCATATTGCACATTTTGACATGCATGATGTATTAGAAAAATTGCATGATGATAATGACCCAAGGGGTTTTCTATTTATAGCTTCAATATCTAACCAAATTCCATAGAATTTTGAAGATCTTGTCCACATGTAATTGTTGGTTATTAGAGTTGACTCTGTCAAATTTGTGTTGTCGATTCAAATCGATAAGGATGCTCGACCCAACTACCTACGCATCCAACTCGTAGTCGATTGTTGGGTTGGTTGATCCACTTCTTGACTATCTTCGACTATTGGTTGACTGTCTGACCAACATGCATGTCAGCTACTCGACTAACTAGTGTAGTTTGTTGTTTGATCACCCAACCAATTGTATCCAGGTGTAGGTCATCCTCCTGACTGACTGAACCCAGGAGATGTGTGATGAACCATCAATGCTTTATTTTCCAACATGATGTGCTTAGTTTGATCATGGAATCTAGGATTCTTTGTCAACTTGATTGCAGAAGTATTGTCAACTAGAAGAGGAGTATACTTCACCTATTTGTATTGCAAATATTCAAGTATTTTCCTAATCCACACAGTCTCCCTTGTTTCTTTTGTAGTTGCTACATATTCTATCTCTATTGTGGAATCGGCTGGAATTGACTATTCACGTGATATTCAGGAGAAAACTATTGATCCAAGACTCATGAGATATCCTAAAGTTGACATTCCATTTTCTTTATTCCCAAGAAAGTATGAATCATAATATCCCATCAGGTTGAAGTCATTCAAGTTAGAGCACTTGATTCCAAAATATTGAGTTCCCTTCAAGTGTTTTAGAGCTCTTTTTGCAGCAAACCAATGTCCTTCACAAGGTTTTGTAGAAACCTAGAAATAATCCCAACAACAAATGAAATATATGGTCTAGTGGTGGTAAGGTAGATAAGACTTTTCACAAACTTTCTATACTTGGTTGCATCCTCAAATTTATTCCCTTCTTTTGGTATGAGCTTCAAATTATGTTCCATTGGCGTAGAGACGAGGTTACACTCGTCCATTCCAAACTTGTTCAACAATTCTCCAATGCACTTATTTTGGGAGATGAATATGTACTTTAGATTTTTAATCACTTCAATTCCCAAATAATAGTGACGATGTCCCAAACATGTCATCTCAAAACCTCTCTTCAACTCTTTATTTATGGATGTAATATAAATTTCATTGTGGACCATATTATCAATAAAAAAATCTACATTGTTGGCACGCAGTGGGAAGACCTAGGTTCAACGTTAAATCACCAACAAATCCCAATATACTAACCCTTTTGGAATCACTCGCAAGTAGGTGAAGTCTCACCTGAGGTACTTATGGGGACTGCTCGAACCAAGCTTTCGCAGTCATGAAGGGAATGGGGATTGTTCTAACATTCACTCTACTTAACATTCATTAAACATGCAGTATACCATGTGCATGAAATCATAACAACATAATAGCCTATGGCAGATTAGTCTTACTTAACCATTCAACATATGTGTGGAACCATCAGATACATATTCATATTAACCATCCAAGCATTACATGTGCGCCATAAACGAAACATAAAAATAAAAACACATCACAACATATACATCATGACACAAAGATTTAATGTGGTTCACCCCAAAGTGGGCTACATCCACTACTACTGGATTCTTATATTATTCATTTAGGTTCAATCCTTACAACTTGTGCGAACTGTGCTCAAAGAAGGTACATCCATTCTACCCAAAAATCCCTATCTGTTCACACATACAGTGCACACTTAGCTTCGTTTCTCATCTATCACTTCACTCTCATCTCTAACTCAATCACTACTCACTCATTATTTGATCAACTATCTTCATCCACTAACTACTTTCTACCCAAAACCCATACATATTTATACATTGAAATTAGGGTTGAGCCTGTTACAAAATGGACCAAATGGTCTAACTACTACTAACTAACTTCCACCTTCCACGCGCTAGCTTTTGCATATGCACTAACTTTCTTATACGCGTGCTTCTCCTTTTCTGACTTGTCACATGGCTTGCTCCTATGCGATTCCCAAAACTTACCCAAAATTTCCTGCTCCAATAGGCCCCTAACACTCACCTATGACTTGTCCCGAGCCACTTCAGGCTTTCTTGGAATGTCTCCCTTGCAACTGTGATATTTTATCTTGCTTGTGTTTCTTGTTGTGCAATTCCCTCAACCATCTCTATAGTAATATGGTCCTTCAACGTTTCTGCACTTTCTTGTACTTCCTACTTGACCATGCCCTCCACAACTGTTGTTTTTGTTGTTATCTTGTGGGATTCTTCCTGCAATGTTTCAATCCGTTGTGCGTGATCCTGTTGATGCACCCTCATCTAATTCATCTTTGAATACAATTTTTTTTTCTCTACCATTTTTTCCATCATCTATGTTGGTGGTAATGTGCTCTTTACTTCCTTAATAATCTATGCCTTGCCCTGTGCAGCCTATAGCTTATGCTTAATTTCTTGTAGTTTCATGTCTTCTGTCAACTACGTCCATACTCCCATTTTTTCTTCATATAACTTTGTGCACTCTGCTTCCATATTTTTTATGTTCTCCATGTTTGTTGTCATCGAATTTTCCCTTTTCTCCCTCTTTTGTGGTGGAGTGCTTGGTATCTAGTGCGCTTCCAAATCCATAATCTTTGTGTGGAAGCCCTGAATGGCTTCACTGATCTTTGTCACTTGTTATTATAACAAGGCATCTTCCTCTCTAGGAATTTTTGGAATAATATTATAAACCCCTTGGACCCCCTGTTTCACTTTCTTTGTCCTTTGTGCGGCCTCATCCTACTCTGGGCTAAGTTGATCATATTCTGCTTGCAACACATCCTTATTCGTGACTACCTTTCTGTCACTTTGATCTCATCTTTGAAGCAATAATTACTCACTCATTACTTGATCAATTCTCTTCATCCACTAACTACTTTCTACCCAAAACCCATACATATTTATACATTGAATTAGGGCTAAGCCCGTTACAAAATTCACAAATGGTCTAGCTACATGTTTCTCCTTCGATGACTTGTCATGCGACTTGTTCCTGCATGATTCCCAAAACTTACCCAAAATGTCTTGCTCCAACATACATACACTACAAGATATACCACAATTTTTCCAACTTTCTTGACAAATAGAGTTGCATCATCAAGATTGAAGTTCTTGAAATTCAATTTCAGAAGATGCTCAGTTATCTTTTTATACCAGGCTCACAATGCTTGTTTCATGTCATATAGGGATTTGATGAGATTGCATACTTTATGTTCTTGTACCTTCACAACAAAACCTTCCAGTTGAGACAAGAAGACATTCTATTTCAAGTGTCCATTTAAGAAAGAAATCTTCACATCTATTTGATGAACTTTCCATCCATTTTGTGTTGCCAAGGAAAACATAGTATGAATGGTAACTCATTTTGTTGTGGGGGGGAAAGTCTCATCATAATAAATACTTTATTTCTATGCAAATCTTTTTTCGACAAGCCTTGCTTTGTTCTTTTCAAGTCAGCCATATGATTTATACTTGTTCTTGAATACCCACTTGCAGCCAATTGGTTTGGTTCCAAATGGATGACTCGCCAACTTCCATGTCCCATTCTTAATGAGAGCATCATACTTCTTCTGCATGGATTCTTTCCACTCATCATGAGAAGTGGATTCTTCAAAGCAAGTTGGTTCAAATTTAGTAGATAAATTAAAATTAAAATATGAAGCATCCATATCATCTACATCCCCTGAATTTGAATTATCTATACTATCTCTATCATGTCTTAAGAAACTTCTAGTTCCTATATTTCCAACCTCATCGAGATGAACATGACTTTCAAGTATTTTTATGGACCATTTTGGTGGACCATTCTTATATGGTCCAAGTTTCCCAGCTGATTGATATGGTCTTGAATTCTCATCAAGACTCGGCCTTCCAATCCTCTCAAGCACACCATCCAAATGAACTTCATGTTCTAATGAAGTGGTTGGAACTTCTTCATGAGGGGGAATGTCGGGGAAACTATTGTAGTATTATTGGTGAGAAAATGCCAGTTACATTTCCTTTGTTTTCGGATTTTTCTAGATGAATGACTCGACCTAGGAATAGAACAGGGAAATTTTTACCTAAATTCGCCTCCACATAAATAGGTCCAAGCAATCAATAACATCAACGGGTTGGTTGTGAAACATTTTTTCTAGAATTTCCATAAACTCTTGAGGATTTATTAGAAAGAGGAGCAAGGGATTTTGAAAATATTGTAGAGGGAGTCCAATATCCACATACAATGGATGATGAGGAATATCAGGTAGAGGTATTTGAGTTTCCTACATGGAAAACCAAAATGAAAAACATCAACCCTTATTCCCTACCTCACTTGCTACAAAAAGTCAAACAACTATCAGTCTCTACTATCAAAAAATTAACAGTGCATTTACCTAACATCTAATTCTGTGAAAAAGAGCCAAGGAAAAAAATACATTATTTTACTTAATGTCCACAATCATCCCTTCAAAATTTATTCGTATAGTTTTATGATTTTAGTAACAATATTCCAACCAAGGAATCCTAGTATCATTGAAAATGTTCTTGTGATTTCCTGGTCAAAATCACTCCAGAATAAAAAAAGGTTTCAAAAGATGGAATATTACTTTGCATCAAATTACTAAGATAAGCATGGAAACTCCAAATACATCACTCAGAGTTCAAAATCTCATTAAGAATATCTAACTTACCCAAATTTTAAGAGGAAATCAAGACTTGTATTCCGAGAAGATATCTTTGAATAAAGGCAACACCAAGGCGAAAAGAACTAGTCCTTGAAAGGCCTTGTACAATTGCAACTTGGAGAAATATGTCGATAGACTATTATGTCAATTTGATTCAAACATATGAAGGCACATAATACTTTCGTCCTAAAGTTCACATCACATAAGCAATGTAATGGAGACTTTTGATGAAATACTTTCGTAGTACTTTTTTTAGTGTCCCCAATCAATCTTGTAATTGAGGGAATGTTGATATTACTAGGGGGTAGGAACTTTGTCCATTATTGCAACTTAATGTACTTCACTCTAAAGGGAATTAAATCCTAGTGGGTTGACCACTTGAGGGGAATTAAACCACAACACACATTTAAGGGGAATTGAACCTTGGTGTGTTGGCTTTAATAGATGCAATAAAACCTTTGATGGGAAGATATTGCAAACAAAGCAACACAAGTTAATGTCAAATGTGAAACACCTTATAGTGATTACCTCATAAATAATGAGATGGTTCTTCACACAAAACACATGCATGCCTCTTTATTTTCTCCTTCCTCCAACATCATATTTCTCCTCCTGCAAAACATAAACCAGTATAAGTAGAAGTCCACTTAATGATACAATATAAAAAACAATTTTAAATAGTGGTAAGGGTGGACCATGGCAACGCTGGTGTTGAATCTCGAAGCTTAGGCAAAGTTGGATCAAGTAGTTAGGCATGAACAAAGCTTGAGGGATGGCGATATTTCGAAGTTGTTGTATCTTCAAGTGGTGGTGAAAGAGAATTTACAAATGCATTTG
This sequence comes from Picea engelmannii, assembly GCA_009831015.1. Lineage (NCBI taxonomy): Eukaryota > Viridiplantae > Streptophyta > Pinopsida > Pinales > Pinaceae > Picea > Picea engelmannii. The sequence goes on from ML817580.1 coordinate 143,876, forward strand.
CCTAGTCCCCTCTTGTCATGCTCCCCCCCAAAAAATATAAAAATAAAAATTATGCATTATTTTCTATTGATGAATTGCATCTGTTTAGTTTGTAGTATGTACCTGAAAGATTGATGTGGAACTCAATTGCAAGTTCAGGGTTTGAACCTTACAATTTCCCAACAACAATGTCTGGAACTTGTTATCTATTGACGAATCTCTGAGCTTCTAGCCTAAAGATTTCGAGATGGCCTGCACTCAAATCACTGCAACAACCTTCATTTTGGAACCTTTTCTTACAAAGCAGATACAAAATATTCTAGAAGAGAATAGTACTCCTTAATGTTTGAGCATGTTCAACTAACACTAATTTTTGTATCAACGAATGTCTCGGAAGAAATTGGACCTATTTTTCATGGAGTTACAACAAATAACCTTGAACAACATTCATGGGAAACAAAATGTGTACTACGGTTGAAGGCGGTATAGGTGGTGAGTTGCATGAATAAGGAAGAGGTAGTGAGCTCATATGATGAGGTAGAGGCAGATGGATGGGCTAAGAAGATGTTAATAAATACTCAGTGTGATATTACTCAATACACATCAAGGGTATTGCGAACCAGAGCGAGGGGATCAAAAATATAATCTAGATCAGATAAAAAATACTAATGCACAATGTGGTATTAATCAATATGTAGTCAAGGTATTGAGAATCAAAACGAGAGGATCGAGAATAGGATCTAGATCAAATAAATATTAATACACGTCACCACCCCAACAATAACACTTTGAAGTTAAAAACCAATAACATAGCAGAAAAATAAAATTTATTTATTTATTTTAATCTCAAATTTTTTTTATTAAGATTTTCCGACATTGAAAATCAAAAATATTTTTAACCAAAACATGAAACTAATAACGGGTCAACAAAGAACTAATTGCTATAGCCGGTCAACAAAGAACTCATTGCTATAGTCTGCTCGGACTAATAACGAAGACATAATGACGACTAAAGTTGTGTAGTTATTTTGTCCATAATGTTTGATGCGCCATATGTGGTGTGATGCGAAAATCTTATGGGTAGTACATAGTGCTAGGTACTTAAGTGTCGGTGTTTTGATTGTTCAACCGTACTAATCATGGGAAAAATGAAGGTTGGTGTCGACATAATTTAAATTGGTAACAAGAAAGCGTCTTAGCGAAGATGACATCATCTTTCAACTTTCGTAACTCCCCTCCATGTAAAGAAAGGATGAAATTCCATTTTTTTCTTACATTCGCTTTCAAGTTCAAAACACTTGAAAATTAATGGAAATTAACGGAGTTCAAAACACTTGAAAATTAATGGGAATTACTTTTTTTCTAAGTTTAAAATTAATTAAAACATGAGTGAGTTGAGTTCGTAAGTATTGAAAATATATAAAAAATTAATGGGAATTACTTTTTTCTAAGTTTAAAATTAATTAAAACATGAATAAGTGCGTAAGTATCGAAAATATATAATTTTAACAATGAATTTCATCATTTTATTTTTATAAAATTAAATTTATCAAATTTTAATAAACACAAATTGAATATTAAATATATTTAATTCCATTTTATTTTACCTTATAAAATAAAAAACAATCATCATATAAATATATATATCAAGATTAAGGTATGATTATAAAAACATAATGACTAACGAGCAAACCCAGGGTTAGGTAATATCTATATCATAGTGTTAGATAGTAAACCAAAATTTGGATTCATTATTGTTTGTGATCTTTTTGGACATAAGGAGTATTGTATGTCTAGGTATTTGCACACTTTGCAACAAGGATGAGGAGACCATATCTCACATTTTCATAAATTGTCCTTTTACTGTACAATTCTGGAAAAACTTACATATTGTATATAATCTTGTCACTATTTGGGGAGGCATTTCATTAAACAATTGTTTTGAAAACTGGCTAAAGGTGGAAAAAGTATACAATACCTTACCAATATTGTATGTTGGTACTTGTGGCTAGAAAGAAATAGATGTATCTTTGATAGTTGCTCCCCCTCAGTACAGAGTGTTAGTATTCAAATTAGAGGGATGATGAAGTCTTCCAGTGGTAAGATACAAGAAAGGACACGCAACAGGATTCAGAAGACTCCAGACATTACTATGGATTCTTGTTGTTGGTTAGATGGTGTTGCACAAAAATATGCTTTAGTTTGTGGGGAAGGGGGCATTTTAAAGACTACAAGAAGTACAACTTACAGATGGACTTTAAAATGTGGGCAGGGCACAAACACCAGGGTGAAACTTCTTGGGGTATGGGCATCTTTATCCTTAGCACTTCGGTTGAACATCGACCACCTACATGTTCTGGAGGATTCAAAGATTGTAATAGATTGATTAAATTACAAATGCAATTTACAAGTAACCTCTCTTATGGGCTGGATGACAAAGATCAGGGAACTCATTCCCCTCTTCATCAACATCAAGTTTGATCATATATACATGGAAGAGAATATGGAGGTTGATGCACTATCAAAGCATGCTTTAATGGTACCAGAAGGAAGGATCCACTACAACAAATGGCAGGATGGCCATAAGGCCCCCCGACTTACTTTACGACTCTATCCATGATTAACATAGTAGACTGGATCAACTACTTTACACTTTCAACTGCTAGATTCATAATCTTTGTTTTTGTTCTCTAGTCAATTCGGATAACTTTTTTGTAATCTGATTTTGGATATTTTGTTGAGGATGGCAATATACTAATTGCACCTATTGTAACTATTGGGTAGGCTGTATTTCTACATGTTAATTGTTTTATTGGACTTGGTGATGCTATGATGGTCACAGTTCACATATTTTGGAGGATGACTATGTTAACAAGCTATGTATATGTATAATGAGAACAACATATATCAATATATTGAGAAATTTTCTCCTTGGAAAAAAAGGAGTATTATACGTAAGAGTAGTTATGTTTGTGAATTTTTTTATTATATGAATATGAGATTTCAATCATTATATATATATATATATATAATTTTTATATCATAATAAATAAATAAATTAAAATTAAAATTAAAAATTAGAAATTTTAAAATTAATTAATTTATTTTGATTTAGTATTTCATAAATCAAACATTTTTTAATGTTAAAGTGGATTTTTTTTAATATAGAAATTAAAAAGATCGATGGGTGGAGTGTATATCTAAATGTTGGATGTTTCATAAACTACATAGAGTTCAATATCTAGAAGTTGCAAGCATTATAATGAGTGAGTGTGAAAACCCACACACTTAAGTTAATATGTTATTGACTACTTTTGTTTACTTTAAAATTTGAAGTGAACACTTTTATTGTAATAATATTAACTTATATTTATTTTAGCTTCATTTATTAAACAAGTATTTAGAAGATTGAAAAATGGAAATTTATGATTTTTTTAGTTAAGATTAAAATGGATTTATGTTCCCCGGATGGGGTGACACGCGCACAGGGAAGGGAAGCGAGGTGGCAAGGGGAGGTGGCGAGGGGAGGCGGGGGGCCTTTATTTACCGTCCTCCCCACACACTCCGCGATTCATTGTTCGCGTCAGCCCCTGCCATTTCCGTAGCATGGAGCTCCTCAGCACGAGCGTCATTGGTCCGATCCGCCAGAGCACTCAGCCTGGAATTTTAATGGCGTTTATTATGGTATATTGGGCCATCAACCTCCTCGCGAGCTCCATTACGTCCGACCAGACTTCTGTGCAGCGCGATTTCCCGGCTCTCCTCTCTGTCCCGGCCATGCCGCGCCTAAGGGGGAAGCCACGTAGGGGAGCGGGCTGGTATGCAGCTGCCTCCCGCCGGAAAAGACACAGGGAAATTCAAAGAGCACTGTCTATAGCCAGACGACGTCGTCGACAGGCAATTCGGGCAGCAAATTCACCACCTGGCACAGTCATTGAAGAGGATCCAAGCATTCAGCTCCCACCGGACTTCTCGAACCAGACAATGGTCACCTTCCCCGACGATTGGGACCCCCTTGCCCGCGTATTCCGCTCTCGCATCACTCCTCCAGGCAGCACCTCGTCCGAACAGGCGCTGGAGGGCGACCCTGGCTCAGCACATTGCACCATTGAAGAGGAACAAGAGATGGAAGCCGAACCAGTTCAGAATGAGGAAAGTCAGGGTCCTGATGAAGCGCAGCCACGGTCGACCTCGCCGCCTCCTTTACCTCCGGAGCATTTGCACCTTATCTTCGACCTCAGAAGCCTCGTCGAAGACTTAATATTTCGTGTGGTCTGCACCAGCGAGAGATTGGATATGCTGCTTACAGCTCACTCCGGCACCTCGCCCAAGCAAATGTGTCCTACCTGTGCTCAGCCCTACGCCATTCCAACTCGAGCTCCAGCAGCGCAGGAAGACAATGAACGCCCCGGATAAAAGGTCACAGACTTAGCATGCTTTTCTTAAATTTTACTGTTATATTTTCTCAGGACAGGAGTCCTCTAGCTGTCAGTCGACATAGTCTTAGATACTTCATTAGCAGACTACTGTTAGTTAAGACTAAGCCCCCTGGTTTCCTACGGGCAGGGTGGTTCTTTGCTTTCCATCTTTTTTTGACTTGTCACAGTGATATAGCCAGGTGTCCTGGTTTCCTCTACAGGCAGGACACCTGGTTCATAACTAGCATGTATTTCCTTTTTTGGATTAAGCTCTAATAGAAAGGTCCCAACTTTTATTTAAAAAAATAAAAATAAAAATGGATTTATGTTATTTTAATATATTTTTAGATGATGATGATGATGATGATGATGATGAACGTTCACTTAGATCAAAATTGGTCTATCTTACCTTAAGAAAAGTAAGAGATTACTTGAATTTCTCTAAAATGATATTTCTACGTTTGAAAAGCATTAAGAGGAAGAGTTCCAAGATTATAAAGTTTTGATGACTTAGAAGGTTAGGATTCCAAGTGTCTCAAATTGCTATTTATTGTTATCTTTTTTGTCTCTATCCCTAATAATAGTTTTTTGGTTCCTAATTATTACTCATTTTCCTTCCTTTTTAGTTTCTTTTAAATTTTGAACCTCCTTCCTTAATTTAGCTTGATCTTTTGGAACAAGGTCTTCAATTATAAATATTCTAGACCCTTTTAAGCTCAAAGTTTTACTAAGTATGTCATATTTATGGGCATTAGAGCTTCCCATAACATGAATCAACCTATCTTTATGTTCAATTATTTTGCCCAACTTTTTTGTTTCTATAAGGTCATTGTTCCAATTTGTGATTTATTTTTTAATTTCTCATCGACTATTGCTAATGTGTCTTCATCTTTCTGTTTTTTTATACCAAAAATTATGAGGTTCAAGGCTCTTTTGTTACACTCATGGTCTACTTCTATGAGTTTATTCATTTATTTTTTGATAGGTTTGATATCCAATTTGTGTTTCCCACTATTTAGGGCCAAATTGTTAATTAATTTTCTTCTAGCTCTTTAATCTTGTCCCTAAGATGTTATTTTCTTGGACCTCTTCTTCAGGCCTTATTGTTTTTGTTCTTGGTTGTTTTTTTTGTCTTGTAATGTAGCCTCCATTTTGTTTAGCCAAGTCTTAAACCCTAATAGTTTATTGTCTTTTTTTAACTGAATATTATCTTCTAAATATCTAAATTTATTATCAAGCATTGCTACTAAGTCACTTTGAATCATTCCTACTAACTCAGTTTGAAGTTTGGCTTCTCTCTCTTCTCTATGTTTTTCTATTGATTGTATATATTGATGCACACTATCTATGGTTACATTGTTAGGCCTTCCTCCTCAATGGTGTATTACTCATATTGAAAAGAAAAATAAATAAATAAGAAACACGAATGAGATTTAGTTATTGCATATGAGATTTATGGCAGACGGGATTTACCCTACACACGCAAAATATATTCACCACATCAATTCACCGTGGAGATATCAATTCACTACTAGAGATAAATATTTAAGCATTATGTATGCACCACATATATAATATTCACCACCATATGTATTCACGACAATGATAATATTTTGCACATATACTATTCACCACCATATATAGAGATAGATATTTAAGCATTGTGTATGCACCACATATATAATATTCACAACAATATGTATTCACGACAAACATAATATTCATAGCACAAATAATATTCATCACCATATGTTTTCACCCCACAAATAATATTCACCACCATACTATTCACCACAAACATTCAACACACACATAAAATTAAATATAGATGTCAATTTCTTTACCTTTATTATATTAATTGCATTGAGAATTATAAAATGCAAAATGTGTCTCATTCATAAACAAGTGCAGCAGGCTACGATATACTGCCTCCGAAGATAATAAAATAAATTTACAAGTTTAACCATATGCCAAATCACGTTTGCCAAAAAAATGGATGGGAGTCTGCCCCACCAATGCCAACAAGCTGCCCGAACAAGCCTGCCACCAGATCCATTGGGTTTCTAACCCCGTAGCTATCAATTAACTTACCAAAAGAATTAAAAATGGTTTCATAACTACACATTTGGAAAAATAAGAAAATAAAATAAAAATAAAAAATCTTATTTCATAGGTCAATGGTAACTTACCAAAAGAATTAAAAATGGTTTCATAACTACACATTTGGAAAAAAAAGAAAAAAGAAAAAAAAAAAGAGTCTTATTTCATAGTTCAATGGATTCATTTCACTTGACTTGGTTTATATAGAATTGATGGGTAAAGTGTCTCCATTCAATGTGTTTTGGGAGTTGTGAAATGGCTAATTCAATATGAACATATGTATGGTTTTTATTTTATATTTGTTATAAAATTATTTTTTCAATAGAGTTGTACCTTATAAGAAAGTGACACTCATATATAGTCATGTCAAAATTAATTTCAAACCTCTAATGAAGTGAAGGTTGCAATAACACTATCAATTTATTGACCAATCATAGGTCATAAAAATACTAATTTTATTATATTGAAAAATATATTTTTTTATTTGTTATGTTCAACATTAAAATTTATACACATTTTTTAAGTCAACATAAAATTAATATCAAATTCAATGATAACTCATTGCTATATACTACCTCTGTGCCTCAGACAGTATAATAATATTGATAAATTTAAATGGAAAAAAAAACAGTCTTATCTTATATATAAATATTAAATTTACCATTTTTTAATTTGCATTACATAATAATAGTTTATCTTAATTTTAAATATTTTAAAAATGAAATAAAAAGTAAACTTATTTTTATATTTCTTTTAACTTTTAATATTTAATAAATTCCAAATTAAGTTTATTTTTCTACAATATTAAACACATAATATAATAAATATGATACATATAATACATCTATTTTCTTAAAATATTAAAAGCATCTCTCTTCTCTTCTTTTATTTTATATATATTAAAAATATCTCTCTTCTCTTAGGCTTCAAATTTTACAACTATTACTCCTATTTTTTCATTTTACTTTGGAGGTCATAGATTCAAATCTAGAAGGAGGTAGGGTATGTATGAGAAGAGGTCCCTTATCCCATAAACAAGGAGGTTTTGTTATCGTTCATAACTTCTTTGTGTTAAAAGAGAAATAAGGTGCTTTATAGGGAGATGTCAATTAAAATAGATCACAAATACACCGATGCACACAAAAACGTGATACCAATTGTCTCACTCGCACAATGCATTCATCAAAAGAGGCATTACACATATAGCTTTTGAAACAAACCAACTAACTCCTAAATATGTGGATCTGAAACCACTCAAAATATGAAGATATAGAGAATCCCTGAAAAATCTACAACAACATACTAATTTCTACATTATTCTCTAACACTCCTTAATGGAGAAATGAGTTCTCTACAACACCTAAGTGATTCCTAAATATTTCAAACTTTTCCTTTCCAAGAGGCTTAATTAAGATGCCAACCATATTTTCATTTGTATATATCAATCTCCTTTGACTACATGTTTTCCCTTATAAAATGATACTGGGTCTCAATGTGCTTCGATCTGGCATGATACACAAGATTGTTGGCAAGTTTGATGGAGCCTTGATTATCACATTTGATAATTGTTGGAATTTTTTGTTCTTCTCTCATATCTTCAAGAATTCGCCTCAACTAAACTGGCTCACAAGTAGCACTGCACAAGGCTTTGTATTCAACTTCAGTTGATGACAAAGAAACAATTGGTTGTTTCTTACTGCTCCAAGACATGATCCCCGACCCAATGTTGAATGCATATCCTGTGGTTGATTTTTTGTTATCGGGATTTCCAGCTCAATCTGAATCAAAATAACCTGTCAACTTAACATCAAACTCATTAGTATATTTAATACCAAAATTAGCAGTCCCTTTCATATATCTAAGTACTCTTTTTTCTATTAACCAGTGGATTTCATGAGGCTTGATCATGGATTGACTCAGGATGCTCATTGAATATGGTATATCTAGTCTAGTTGTAGTGAGATAGTTTAGACTTCCTCAGTAAATGTGGATCTACCGCGATCCGCTAATGTTTGTATAGGTTGATATTCAATATCACTTTGTGAGAGACATGGTTGAAGAAAAGAAAGTGTTGCTGATGAAGGTGGACACTTTGAAGAATGTTGCAGATTCATTAACAAAATCTGTGAGCATTGAGAATTTCTCTCGGTGTAGAGGATCCATGGGAATTGGTGCATTGGATTGTTGACTATGTAACCCTGTAAGACCATGTATGCAAAAAAAACAACAAGTGAGAGAATGTTGGGTATGTGTTATATTCTTTGCACGAGCAGTACATGGATCTACCGCGATTCATTGATCTCTGTCCACCAATAGATCTTCCATCTTGAGCTTCCACAACTCAAAACTTTTCCCATTAAACTTCTCGATCTCCATTTTCGAATTGCTTGCCATTTATTTTCACTTGAAAAATCAATACCACGGATCTCCCATTGTAACAACACTTACCATAGTCCGGAGCCAAACCCTTGACCACAAAGGCGTCCCCCCGAAGCTAACAAAGCTCTGATACCAAATGTAGATTTTAACCTTGAACAATATTTACTGCAAACATATTTTCAGTAAAAGAACAGAAAAGATACAATGGCAAATACAAACATTACATAGAGATTTTTCTCATGGAAACCCAAACCGTGAAAATCAACATATTATATATTCATTCATTGTGATACATTGTTTACAATACAATATACATATAGGAGCCAACAACATCCAAAACCCTAACCCAATGACCTGGATTAGTCAACAACCCTAATTCCTTAACCGGAAATAGAAAACCATCGGCAAAAACCATGTGCGGAAAAACCGCCCAACAATGGACACGAAAATCGAGGCAACATGAAAAATGAGGCAAAAAATGTGACATGTTTCCCGAGGCAATTTTTTTTTCTCGGGAGCGTTGTCGCCCCCCTGCACCCCCCTCAAACCCTCTTGCGCGCCCAACACAACATAGACACTACTGCTCGTGCAAAGAATATAACACATACCCAACAATTGTTGCAACTAGCCTACAATCTCTCATTCCCGACATGCATGTCCCACCCCAGGAAGTGTGCCCCTTCTCTACTCAACAATCCCTCAACTGCCCCACTTCCCTTATGGGGCTTCAACAATAGGTTAGAAAGGAAGTCTCAGAGTCGTATAGTTATTTCGTAGTGCACCAGGGAACAATTCTGAGTAGTTTCTCACCCAAAAAAACTACTCATGGGCCCGACAACTGCTTCTTCGACCACGGGCCCGACAACCCACTTCTTCGACCACGGGCCCGACAACCTGCAACAAAACCAGGTACATGTACGGGTGGTAGAATCCATGAGTGGATGGTAAGAATCATGAATGGATGATGAATCCCCCCAAATACGCTAAGTCTCTCTCTTATATATGCATGTACCTTTTATGACACATGGCACTCAAGGAACTCCCTTGTCTCCCACTTTAGAAACTTAGAATATATTCATATCCATACTTTATACTTCAAGGAATATTAATATAATATTCCTTTGGGCTTAATCCCCCCTTGCTTAGCCCCTTTTCCCTACCTAGTGGAGTTTATCCCCCCATCTCTTTTGTTTGGTCGATCTGCATCAGTGGTGTACTTTATTAATAATATGAGTATGATTTACAATTTACAATATAGGCACGCTGGCCTTTAGCATCTGGACTCTATGACCTAATAATCATATGAGCATTCTGGCTTATAATAACCTGGCCCACCAACCTATAAAACACAAACATATATACAAAGGCTCTTTGGCCTCAAGATAGCGCACTCAAGCCGGTGTGTGCATAACTATGGGATGTGCACACTCTTCTTTTGGTGCGCCATCCTCACACATTTGCACATGTGAATGATACATTATAAAATGTGCACACTTCTTTGATATGAGATTCTCGCGCATTGACTCAATCCGCGCAGAACCGAACCAAAGACCTTGTACCATCAACTCACTAGCTTATATGTATAATTACATTTACATTTACAATTGGGGTTCGGCTTAGGGGTATTACATCTAGCATGCCATTTAAGGTTATCGTGACTAAATCAATGCTAGATAATGTTTCACCTATATTACCAAGTTTATCTTTAATATATTTGATTCTTGAAATGAAATCATTGATACTTTCATTTTCCTCCATCTTGATAGAAATAAGCTTACTCTTCAAAGACAAGACTCGATTTGTGTTCTTCGACTCGTACAAATCTTTGAGTGTTGTCCATGTCTCCTTGGACGCAGTGCAATCTCTGATATGAGGTATGAGATTGTCCTTTACGAACATTCTTAGCAACACTTTCTCCTTAGTCTATTGTTTTTCCCAATCTTTAATTGACACAGTTGTAGCTCCTGCAACGACATCTGTTTTAATTTTGGTATCGAATGCAATGGACCAAACATTGTATCCTTCCATCAATGTATGCATCTTAAATTTCTAGTTCATATAATTTTTGCCATTTAACTTGGTTGCTTCAGTTAAATATGATTCCGCCAAAGGGTTAGCCATGATTATGCGCTCAACTTCAGATCAATTAATCAAACTCGTTGTGAAAAAAAATACCTTCCTTCCCTTTGGCTCGATTTGTGGGCACCCCCGCACTTGTTTTTTTCAATTGGAAATGCTTTAAACAAAGCAAAAAAAAAATGGTTGGATTCTTTCAGAGTGGCAACAACCAGAGTATGCTCGACCAACAAATTAGATATTTTGGCAACGATTTAGTGATTTGGACAACGATTTAGTGATTTGGACAACGATTTAGATATTTGGGCAACGATTTAGATATTTGGGCAACAATGATTTGGACACCTTGTTCCTTGAACAACAACAATCGCCAACAAATTCTAAACTCGATCTTACCTGCAACGACACAACAATCTCACACCACCAAGCATATATGTATTACGCACCATACAATAGAGGTGACTCCTTCACGTTCCACGCATCAGTCTTCTTGTGATCCTTTGTTGTGTATTTCTTTGAAAGGTTATTATGATCATGTAGGCGGAAAGACTGCTCAACAAAAGTAGTGACGATTCTTCCAAATTAACAATAATTCTTCCTTCATGTGATGACTTCCTACAGTGGCTCGATCTTCCTTTCTACATAAAGATATACCTTCCCTTTGCCACAATAGGATTCGATGCAACTCTCAACGTATCTGCAAAGGTCAAACAACATATTGATTCACAACAAATTGCAAACAGGTCGGACAGTCCTCAACAACAGTGATCCCTCATGGATTTACACTCCACTTTCAATGCTGCAACAACCTCACTGTAGTAGCCTTACTACCCTCAATCTCACGACTCTTATACCAAATTAAAATAAATCACAAATACATTGATGCACACATAAACGTGAGACCAATTATCTCACTCACACAATGCATTCATCAAAAGATGCATTACGCATATAGCTTTTGAAACAAACCAACTAACTCCTAAATCTACGGATCTAAAACCACTTAAAATCTTAAGAGATAAAGAATCCCTTAAAAATCTACAACAATATACTAATTTTTACATTATTCTCTAACAATGTCAAAATCTATTATTTCTACATTAGTTTAGTATGACTATAATTTTTTTTTTAACCAATATGTATTTATTTTGTAATATTTAATATGAATATTGTAGTTTATGTCTTATGACCTACAACTAATTGCCTGTTAAGGCATACCCAAAATTTTTGAGTTATTTTGTTTACATGGTTCTCATTCATATTATCAATTTCATTCTTAGATGATTATTGGTTATCAAAAGTAAAACATGCCAATAGACAGGTGCCCATCTTCCGTGTAATCAGGGATGATTTTAAGGATGGACATTTATTTTGAAGTGTAGAAACCTTGACAAATCTTACTAATCCTTCATATGCCAACTATAAATGTTTATATTTTTGTAAAAATATTCAAATTTCTAAGGATTTTGTATAGTTTTTATAAAATTTTGGCGATTTTCAAGGTAAAATTATTTTATCCTATAGAAGTTGGGTGAATCATTTTTATAATAGCGAATCTTTTTTTTGGAAAAACCATGAAAAATTAGCCCATTAGCGAAATTTAACCCCTAAAATCATCCCTGCGTGTAATCTACTTTCCATTTAAAGCAAGGGATATGGACATGTTAAAAAATAGGGATTAAAATCCAAATTTGTTTAAATGTACATGGTCAATTTTGTTAACCTTATTCAAACAAAGAACTCACGCTCAATAACAATGCCCTCCTATGGCATTATAAAACAAAACTATGAACGACAAACGAGTATTACAAATGTCGGTGGATAAAAGAAATTTAAGTTATGGATGACAACATGGTATTGATTATGTTGCTGGTTAAAATAGTTAAAATAGTTAAAATGGTTTAAATCATTAAATTTATATATTAATATTTAATTGTATTATCAGTTATTTCGGATGCCACATGGCAGTTTTCAACATTACACTGTGCAGCATTGCATTGGAGTATCGTTTGTGTTAGTGCATGAAAATTCTTCTATTTCATTCATAAAATTTACTCATATTTGATTCTGATCGAATGGTGAAAAGGTGAAAAGCTCCGTCTCAGTTTGTTTAAAAATATGTGTCTGAGATCTTGGTGGGGACATATAGCACTCCATTTTGTAAAACCACCCAAAGCAAGGTATATTTTTCCGACACTTTAAAAGGCAAATCGATTTGTTGTCTTCTTATCCTTTAGATGCATAGAAAAGTAAAAATATTTCAAATTTTAAATCTATGGGTATAGAAAACAAGACCCCCATAGCCCCTATGTTTATTTGAAATTTGAAAATTTAAATCTACGGGTATAGAAAACAAGACCCCCATAGCCCCTATGTTTATTTGAAATTTGAAATTTTAAATCTATAGGTATAGAAAACAAGACCCCCATAGCCTCTATGTTTATTTGGGATAAAGCTTATGATTTTATAAGTCGTGTTGCTACTTGATGTCGACTGAATTAACAAATAAAAAAGAAGTTTGAGCCAATTTTAAAATTGAGAATGAGTTCTCCTCATCATGTTCACTCTTACCACTTTTAAAAAATAGATTGATTTCAACTGTAAAAGTTACACTCAACAAAGAATATATCACTCTTACTATCTTTAAAAAAATAAAATAATGATATCACTCTTACTATCTTTAAAAAATAAAATAATGTTCTCCATTTTAATTTTAGAGAATTTAAGTTCTCTCTTTTTCATTGATAGGTCTCACTTACCTTCTTGCATAGGTGTAAGGTTTGGGAATCATAACTTTGGGGAGGAGTGTAAAAATATGTTAGAGAGTGTTTGTCATTATGTTATTCAAACTTATTCATACTAAGAGAATATTGTCTTATGTTATTATTTTTGTTGAATGTGGTATAGTTTTACTCATTGTTTTAATGAGTTTTTATGTGGTGATGATGATATGATGATATGTAAGCTTGGATGGATGGGGAACTCATAAAGTATATTAGACTCTAGTGACGTTGCAATTTAAGAGCTTTTCTCACCCAACTCAAATTTTGTTTCCACAGCTTTACATTGAGTTAGATTATCTTTGTTTCCACTAGCTTTACATTGAGTTAGATTATCATATTCCTTGATAATATCATTTTAGTGAGATTTACTCCTTGGACCATTTTATCAAATAACATTTCACATTAACACTATTAGAAAAAAAAAACTCATGACTAACTTCCGAGTTCACATTATAAACTTGTAAAACATTGTAGACATAGTGATTATCTTTACCCATGCCCATCACACATTTCTTTATAGTTTTAAGTGTTAAAAATATTTAGGTTTAGCTTAAAAACCTTATGAGCTTCTTCATTGTTACCATTCTATTACTTACTATTACTTTTCAAGATTTGCTTTTACCTTCTATACATGACTTAATATATTTTATTTCTCACACTTACATAAATCAATTATGATTTTTAATAATTAATGCTTCGCACATCCAACAATCCATTCGCATCAATCAATAAAACTGGGGCATGGTCATTTGTCCTGATACACGATAGATTCTTTTGGCATGTGCCAGAGGCCGAGTACGGCGAGGTCGGCAAACCCACTAAATTCAATCCATGGATGATGAAGTCTGCACGGTAGGATGAGTCTCTCCTTTCTTCAATCTACAAGTCGCAAGACCTCACGCCACTTTCACTGAAATTCACACCTCCCATAGATCCCAGCATCACCTGGAGAGCTTACATCTCCCGTGATTCCCAGAATCAACTGGCGAGCTTACAAAGTAAAGAATAGAGAGGATATGGCGGTCGATATTGCAGGCAAAGTGGCGTGGGTTCGAAGCCACCCCATGGTGCCATTAGCCGTGTTGTGCTCGAGTGTGCTTCTTCTGATACCGAGGGTGCAGAGCGTGGTGATGTTCTTCTGGCCCCTCTTGCTCTCCACCGCATTGATGTTTATTACCGCGCTGCTCGCCCTAGGGAAAGCCCACCTGTATGAGGAAGATAGTCATCGGCACTTGCCGGATGAGATCGGAGAGTGTTCCTTCCACCACCAGCAGGAGGATGATGTTGTAGCAGACGAGCCAGAGAGATCCCTCTTAGCCTGCGTTGCAGAGCAGCACGAAGGTGGCATCATTCACTTTGATAGTATGTTCCAACCACCCCCCTTCCCCTCCCCTTCTCCCTCTGCTGGGGTTGAAGTAACCCAGAACGCATCCATGGTCAGGGTTCAAGATCACAGGGATGGCAAGGACGTTAACCAAAATAGCAAGTATGGTGACGATGCTGATGATTCAGAAGGAGAAATGGTGGTGGCAGATGCCCAGGAGGAGAAATCAGAAATCATGCCTGCAGCACAAGAGGCAAGTTAGCTGGAGCCTCTCCTCATTCGCCATGGTCTCCGCAGAGGAAAGCAAGATATCCCTCTTCAGCTCCATATCGATATCGTGTAAGCGATGAACTTGGAGGGTGAATGAACTGCCATCCCATGCCATTCAAGTGTTTGTAATGTAAGACCATTTCAATCCATGCCAAAGACTACTTTTTAGGATACACCTTCCCAAAACTCTGGAAGGAATCCCAGCTCTTATTTTGCGCTTTCAATACTAACAGGCATAGTATCTGCATGATCTTACTCATGTTATAAGAGGCACAGTCAAATATCGTTACTACTGCTTCTAGCTGTTGCTCCGTTTTAGTCACAGAAGTGGCAGAAACTTAACCTTATTGTCTCTGTTTTTTCAACTTTCATTTCAATGAATATCCCAGACAGTCACTGACTGGCCTTATTGGAAGTTTTGTTGTTTGATACTCTTTATTTTACTTTCGGGTGAATCCGTGTGTACTTTGTTTGAATGATGATATGTAATGACGTTCTTTGGATTTGCAAATGCGGGAGATAGTTGAGAGTTCGAAGAAACCATTCCAAAGCTTTGGAGTTGAGGGATTAGACATGACCTTAGACCTTCACTGTTCAATCCCTTGCATTACTCACCTCACTTATGTTTTTCCATGTCAAGTATACCTTCAGCATTTTGGATTATTCCATTTGTGGGTAGGTTCATGTGTACCGATGTGTCCTGTGGCTCTCCAATAGTTTGCAGAATGTTGGCAATATACAGTTTGAAACTTGCATCTATCCATCTTAAGCTTGGATTCAATAATTAAAGGTGTAAACCTTAATGTTTTTTTATCCATCTATATGTGTAACAGATTCAAGGTTAAGATCCTATTATTAACATACAATGAGATCGTCTTGGTCTGTTGGACATGTGTAAGCCCCTTTTATAAGAGAGTGAAACCAACCAACTCCAGCCCTGATACAAACACTGGGCTCTACACCTGCTGGGGTTTGAACCTAGGCTATTTCAGTGGTGTGGCTGTCCCAACCACTAAGCTACAGTTCATAAGAAATATATATAACATCAGTCTATATTCATCTTATCCTTGTGGGATTTATCTATAGCTGATATGGGTCAAATCCTTCGAGGTGCAAACCTTTCCTCAAGTTTTTGCACCGTCAAAAAAACTTGCACCCCAAGGGATTTGAGCAACCTAGATCCATTTTATCCTCTTGGGATCTATCAAGCTCCAAGATGGGTCAAATCCCTTGAGGTGCAAACCTTTCCTCAAGTTTTTGCACTTTCAAAAAAGTTTGTGCCTTAAAAAGATTTGATCTCTCGCCACTTGATAGATCTGAGGATATCATAGATCTAGGCTTGTATATCATCTATGCAGTTTAATAAGGTGAGCTCTTTCGTGTTTTTTAAAAACTATGGTAATTACCGAGAGCACTCTTTTTTGCTGTTGCATGCAGAAAATAAGTGTTTGAAGATCTCCCCCACCCAGGCTGTACAACACCTGGCTTCTTTGGGCACAACGACTTTGGGTCTCCAGTGTTCTTTCTAAATGGTGTCTGTACAGCACCTGGCTTCTTTGGGCACAACGACTTAGGGTCTCCAGTGTTCTTTCTAAATGGTGTCTATTAAAGAATTTTGTTGTATGGCATTTTGCAATCCTATTTCAAATGTTGAAATGGCTGCTTTCTTGTTCAAAATTAGCTTCATGGATTCATCATAGTGAGAATTTAGAAATCAGACTTCTTTTCCGTTAGGTTACTTTTTTTGTAATTTGAATGAGGTCCAGCAACACCACATATTTGAATAAGATGTTTTATATTGATTTGGCATAGAAAATACTCTCTTTCAGTCGACGTAGAGTTTGAAGATGGGCCTTTGTGTCGAAGAAAAGCTATGTCGAAGTGACTGAGGAATTGCTAACCCCTTCTTGTCTTTGTCTTTGTTGTTGCATGGCAATTCAGTGTATGGCTTTTGGCTTTTGTGATGCCTGCAGTCCCCCCCAATATATTATATCTCTTCTAGAATTTACAATATTAGTCAACAGAAAGGTTCTCACTGCGACAGTCTTCAAATTTCATCACACAAGAACAAAATGTCACCTTAAAATACATGGTCAAAACATTCTAGATTTAGGTGTAGGGTTTCACAAACAAATGCTGGGTGAGAGGTCCCTGTGCCATGTGAAAGAATATCAATGGTATGACAGCTGAAGGATAAAAGTTTGGAGTGATAAATTCAATGTATAATTTAATTCATGAATAAGATCGAAATCTGAAATTAAAGGGAAAAATTCAATGTAGAATTTATGTTATTGAAGCAAGGATTAATAACTTTAATATGTATATAGCTACTTAAAGAAAATATTAATAGGTGAAAGCAACAAATAGCTTTATGGACTTTTTTGAAGGTACAGAGTCAATCTTTAGGTTATGAAAACGAGTTCAAACAAGCAGAGTGGTTAATTGTATTATTAAAATGGTCAAAGTTAGAAGTTATTTGAGAAAATAAAAGATCTTCTCCAGAATAGAAGACCTTTCAGTATGGGAATGCTCTCTACACTGAGATTGCCTCTGATATGTTGTTTACCTAATTGAAATGTTGAAGATTGTGGGAAAAGATGTTTGAGTAATCCTAATTTGAAATGACCTGAACTTTTTCCAAAAGCTTATATTCCAAGAACCAATGTACCATTGTTGAAGAATAGAACAGTCTTATAGACTAAAACTAACTTGGCTGGTAATGACATTCCAAGGAAACCGATAATGTGTAGCGTAGAAGAAGCCAAACAAGAAGTTATGGTAAAACAAGGATAATAGACAGAAGACCGACAAGTTTTCCTTTCTATTGATATGAGGAGGGGGGGAATTTTCATCCAGGCAAAGCAAAATATATATTGAACGCTAGTTATAAAACGTTTGAGAATGAGAAAGGCGCAAAAAGTGGACAAGACTATGAGAATGTGGAAAATGTTGGATGGTGACAACATATCTCGGTGGTTACAATTCGATTCGGCTACCTTGGTCGTGGTTGTGGCTATTGACGCTTTGTATCCTTGTGATTTTTTTTTTTGTTTAAAATGAGAGGCCCGTGAGGTGCTGTGAGCATTTGTAAACCTGGTTTTCTTCATTGTTTTTGACAAAGAGCAATAAAAATATTTCGCCCCCCAATTTGTCTGCTGTCCATTTGCTTCTTGTTATCATTCTTCTCTGTCCGAATATTTCACTGTTTTGCAGGCTTTGTTAACAACAATTGGTATCATAGCGCTGAGGAGGGTCGTACTTACACATAGAGAGCCGAGGAGGGTCATACTCGCGCACAGAGCATCGAGGAGGGTTGTACCCATGCACAGAGAACCGAGGAGGGTCGTGCCCGTGCATAGAGAGCAGAAGGAGGAGTCCAGTCAAGGGTTTCTTGAAGAGGCGAGGAGGAGTTTGTGGAGAATGGAAAAAATGGCGAATGCAAGGTTCGAGGTGGAGAAATTTAATGAAAAGAACAACTTTGAGTTGTGGAAGCTGAAGATGTGGGATTTGTTGGTGCAACAAGGATTGCACAAAGCATTGGATGGAAAGACAAAGAAGCCAGTGGTGGGTATGTCGGATGATGAATGGGAAGATCTCGATGCAAGGGGTCTCAACACCATTCGATTGTGTTTGGCCGACGCCGTCCTCTTCAATATATCGGGAGAGGAAACAACAACAGACCTATGGAGCATAATGGAGAGCCTCTACATGACAAAATCCCCAACAAACCAAATTTACTTGAAGAGGCAACTATACAGTCTACTGATGAAAGAAGGTACCAAAACACCGATCATTTAAATGTATTTAATACTCTCTTATGCCAGTTAACTAGTATGGATGTAAAAATCGACGAGGAAGATAAGGCAGTGACGTTGTTGTGTTCGTTGCTTGAGTCTTGGGATCATTTAGTCACTTCTATTGGCTTTAGCTCAACAAACACCCTCGAGTTTGACTTTGTTGTGGGAGCTTTGTTGCCTGAGGATGTGAGGAGAAAATCCAGTATTGAAACCTCCACACCGGAAGCATTGGTGGTTAGAAGTCGATCCAGAGAAAGAGGGGAATCGAGAGGTACATCCAGATCCAAGTCAAAGGACAAGAAGAGTAAGTTAACATGTTGGTATTGCAATAAATTAGGGGCATCTCAAGAAATATTGTTGGAAGAGAAAAGAATCCAAGGAAGACTCCGGTAAGGAGGCAAATCTGGTTGAATCAAGTTCAGGTTGGTTGATGAAGTTTTATCTGTTTGTAGTATCTCGCAATATCAAGAAGAATGGTTGTTAGATTACGATGCTTCACATCACACGTGTTAACATAGAAGTTAGTTTTCTTCTTATGATGATGGTGTTGTTTTTATGGGAAATGGCATTTCTTGTAAAACTATTGGGATTAGGAGCATTAAGATTAAGATGTTCGATGGTATTGTAAGAACGTTGATGGATGTTAGACTTGTACTAGAGCTTAAAAATAATTTAATTTCTTTGGGAGTTTTGGATTCTGGAGGTTACATGTTTACAGGCCAAGGTGGAGCACTGAAAGTGTGCAAGGGCATTTTGGTGGTTATGAAGGCTACAAAGATTGGAAGCCTTTACAAACTGGAGGGAAGCACTCAAGTAGCTAAAGCAATGGTGGTATCTAAGGAAGCAAAGGCAGTTACTTGTTTATGGTATCGATGATTGGGCCATATGAGCAAGAAAGGTCCGGGGCTGTAGGTACCCCCGTAAATCATAAGCTATTTCCAAAATTGCAATCTTTGAATTTCTGCAAGTTTAATATATTTGATGGTTATAGTGATGGAGATAAGGGATGTAGATTGTGGGATCCTACTGCCCACAAAATCATCACTAACAGAGATATGTACAAGGAACAATTAGATGTTGTTCAGGATCGCAAAGGGAGATTTGTTTGCAAACTCGGGGAATCATTGTATGTCCTATAGGTACCTAGGCAATGGTACAAGATGTTTGATTCCTTCATGGTGAGCCAAAATTTTATTAGAAGTGAGTATGATCATTGTGTTAACTTCAAAAGTTTCAATGGCATATTCATTATCTTGGTGTTATATGTTGATGATATGCTTGTTGCAAGCCCAAGCATGGTTGAGGTCAACGGGTTAAGGGCTTAGTTGGTCAGGATGTTTCAGATGAAGGATCTAAGAGAAACAAAACAAATCTTGGGCATAGAAGTATACAGAGATGGGAAAAATGGTAAGCCGTGGTCATTACAAGTCTATGGAGAAGATATTGATGAGGTTCAGTATGAACATTGTGAAACCGGTAAATATCCCTTTAGCTTTCCATTATAAGCTTTCTTCAAGTTTATGTCTTGATAGTAAGGAAATGTCTCGTGTACCATATGCTAATACAGTATGAAGGTTGATGTTTGCGATGTAATGTTCAAGGCCAAATATTTCACATGCAGTTGGTGTTGTCCGTGGACACATGGCATGGCAAAACTAGGTAAAGAGCATTGGAAATGGGTGCTTTCGTATCTTAGAGGCACGAGTATCGCCTATAGTGGTTGGAGTGATTTAGTCTTGTGGTTATGTTGATTTAGAGGAGGTGGAGTGATCCACTGGAGCAAACTGTGTAGACATGCTCACGCAACCAGTATTGTTAGAGAAGTTGCGGTGGTGTTTGGCTTCTCTTGGCTTGTAGAAATGGTGATGATCAAATTTGTTGGGCGAGATATCAGGCAAATTGTTGTCAAGGTGGAGATTGTTGGATGGTGACAACACATCTCGGCAGTTACAATTCTATTCGGCTACCACGGATGTGACTGGCTATTGGCGCTTTGTATCCCTGTAAAAGTTTGTTGTTTAAAATGAGAGGCCCGTGAGGTGCTGTGAGCATTGTAAACCTGGTTTTCTTCACTGTTTTTGACACAGAGCAATAAAGATATTTTGCCCCGCATTTGTCTGCTGTCCGTTTGCTTGCTGTTATCATTCTTTTCTCTGTCCGAATACTTCACTGTTTTGCAGGCTTTCTAACTCTCTGGTTGCAGGCTCTGTCAACAACAGAAAAGGAGGAACAATTCTTTTAGGATGGTGAATCAACCTCAATGATGTTGAAAATGGTCATCTTTACTCTAGAAAATATATTTATGAAGGTAATATCAAATGGTTGACAACTACTAGAACAAAGGTAAATTAAGGAAAAAGGCCGTCAATGTACTGGTGTTTTCAGGTTATACGTGAGTTTCGCTGCCCAGTGATATTTTAAAAAGCTGTAAATAAAAGTGCATTAAGCAGGTCAAGGAAGAAGATAAGGACTGGCATTCCCATAAAATGACTTATATTGACAGAGGTAGGAGTCGTGCCGATGAGAAATGTAACTTTATTTAGTTTCTAATTTCTATACATGATCAAGAGAAGAGAATCATTTTGTTGCAGATTGACGGTGTCTCAAAACAGTCCAGGGGTTATGTGTTCAATTCATTATGGAGAACTCAAATTAATTCAGAATCCGTGCCAAAGAAGAAAGGCAGACTCTAATGAGAACAATTTTCTTATCACACCAAAATGGACGAGGGAGAGGGGCAAGTGAAGTAGGTCAAAACCCATCGAGGGCTTTTGTGTTGCTTTGAAGAGAGTAGATGGAAGCTTTGACTGGTTTCAGGTTAGAAAGATTTATAGATTAAGATCTCCTAGAAGCCACATAGGAGGACCTCGAGAAAACTCAAGGGTAGCAGGGAATGGGCTTCCAACCTTTTGCTGTCAAAATTAACCCCTTTGGTAGTGGACAGGTAGATGATATGAATAAAACATTAGTGGAGTTGCTTAAAGTAAAAGAAGTCGCTAAAATGCCAGTTTGCATTGCTCAAATTGCCATTTTGAGCATCTGGATAGATTCAGAGCCTCGGAATTGATTCAAGATCGCAGTTTTGTATCGAACTGAAAATTCCAACATGATGATTTTGATCAAATTATAATGGCCCCTTGATCAAATATACAAGGGCTCCGTATCCCACGCTCACGCTCTATTTAAGCTTGGATAAAATGAGGCTGTTGCATGTGCTAACAATAAGATGTTCTAATCTTTTCTTAATACTAAGGAATGGAGGATATCGTTTGTGAGGAGCTTGGCTAGGGTTCCTGGTTTGTCGCCGCCATCGAACAGTCTGAACTAGGATTTGAACAGCCTTCCTGTCCCCAAGGATTCGTGTGAAGACTGCCCACTGAACCCATGGTCGTGCGCTGTGCACCAGAGCCGAACTCTTTTGCATCCCTGTCCGCCCTGGGTCAGATCGAAGCTGGCCGACGCATAAAGTAATCATGGAGACTGCCTCAGACATCAATCCGCTGATCGAGGCCTTCAGCACTCTGGTTGCAACCTTAGCAAAGCCTTCTAGATCGACCAACTGTTTGTCCAAATTCGTCAAACGCGCCGAGAATATTCCCAAGTTGAACATTCAGCGTGCAGCGCTGAAAAGAGCGGCTCCCCTGCACTCACAACCAATATTGATCGGGAAGTTTGTGAGGGCTTGGAATCCTGGTTTCAAAGTCAATGAGTTCCCCACTTGCATCCAATCCAGAGATACAGCTCTGGTGAGTTTCTTTTTGGATTTCATTTTCAGTTCAAGAATGATAGAGATGTAATCTTTCCGAAGGCCCCTAGTTTAT
>ML817581.1:50694-64391 GCA_009831015.1 Picea engelmannii
GGTAGCTCAATAGGAGGATGCCCCCTCGAAGAGGCAAGTGAACAGGAGAGGATCCCTTCCATAATAGGATCCATTGTATGGTGTTGCCCTACCTCAAGGGTTTGATGGTAAAAAGGAGATTTTGCATATTGTTCTTGTATATCTACTGTGGTTCTTTTGTATTCAGCTATTTGGTTCTTAACAAAGGAGGTGCTTGCTTGTTTTGAGACCAAGCCTAAGAAAAATCGAGTAACTTAGGCTAGCTAAAACTAGACAACAAGGAGAATAAAGTGAGCTACAAAATAAACAAATGTATCAAAAGACTAAAGCCATAGATTTATTTCCATTCTCAACTCCTTATTTACTTACATTGGCTATGATTTTTCCACTTTGCGACCTCGCACAATAATGTGATTTGTAGATTCATTTTTGGCAGAGGGTAAAACAACTTGTTTTTATTTTTCTCTTGGGGTTAATTTCCATCTCTATCATATCATGAGGGTGCATGCTCTTTCACCCTATTTAATCATATGCCATCCCACACATATTTTCCCTATTGTACCTGTGACAGGGATGACCACTTCTAGTAGCCACTTTTGCAAGCCTTCCTAATTATAATGTTCTCGTTACCCCTCCATTCTCCATTCTCCATCATCAACTCCTTATTTACTTACATTGGCTATGATTCTTCCACTTTGCGACCTCACACAATAACGTGATTTCTAGCCTTCATTTCTGGTAGAGGGTAAAACAACTTGCTTTTGATCCTTCTCTTGGGGTTAAGTTCCATCATCCTCATATCCTGAGGGTGCATGCTCTTTCACCATGTTCAATCATGATATCTCACACATATTTTCCCTATTGTACTTGTGAAACATGTGACCACTTCTAGTAGCCATTTGTGCAAGCCTCCTTGTTTATAATTTTATCGTTACCCATGTAGGTTGGTGTTAACATCGATATCTCTAAACTGATGGTACAACGAAGAATGAAAGGTCATCTATCTCCAACGTCGACATGCAATCAATAATTCTCACCCCTCCTACCTCAACCTCAATGCTCCATATCGTTGTCTCCTTCGTTGTAAGAAATGTCTCTTTGTCTCTCAAACAAAACATGATTTATCCATATCCCTTATTCTCCTAAAATATTATGGCTTACCATCCTCCCCTGTCACTCCCCCCTTCCACTTGATCTAGATCCTCGCTCCATGTTTTCCCACATATCCACTCTCTATGACATTCCTGGACATGCCCAGATTCAAGTCACCTCTCTGTCATCCTCATGTTACTTATTCTTAGACAAGGATATCAGAGAGGTTGTTTGGGTGATGAAAAACAACAAAGCAACATATGAGGAAGGTTTTCAGGTAGAGCTATTTAAGCATGATCTTCATGCTTTAGCTTCTCACTAGGAAGATATCTTTAACCATGTGGTTTGTATAGGTTTTCCTTCGGTTTGGTCACACCACATCATTCCCATGATACACAAATTGGGCCCTAGTGCGAATCCCAAGAATTATAGGATGATCATGGTGTGCCATACATTCTCAAAGCTCTATGTTACGACAACTCTCCATATGAATTTCTCCAGTGGGATTGAAAATAGACACCTTCTAGCTAGGGGAAATACAAGATTTTGTCCCGGTCATTAGACCATTGATCACATATTTACCCTCCAGACCATTATTGAGGAGGCACGACATCGGTCTTCAAAAGTCTATTGTTGCTTCATAGATTTTTGGAAGGATTTTGACTCTGTCCCGAGAGAAGCCTTGTTCCAGAGGCTTAGAGACATTGGTATCTACCATACCCTACTGAATACCATCATGTTCCTTTATCAATCAGTTCTTGGTTGTCTCCACACACAATTCACAAGATGTCATATTTCATTAGGAGTGTCATCGGAGTTAAACAAGGTTTCCCCCTATCCCGCACATTGTTTGGGATTTATATTGACGAGCTAGAGGCCTTTCTCCACGAGCATATCCAGGACAGTGAAAAATGTCTCCTCCACCAATTTATGATATCCATGTTTCTTTTTGTTGATGATGTGGTCTTTGTAACTTCATCTCTATAGGGATTACAGAGACAATTGGATGCCCTAGCTCTCTTCTGCAACCTTCAGCATTTTAAGATCAACCTAGGTAAAACTAAGGTTATGATATTCAATGGGTCGAAGAAGTCAGTGGACCTTCATTTATTCTTCAAAGGGGAGGAGCTCGAGATCACCATTTCCTACATGTACCTAGGAGTACATTTTTTGGGACCCTGTTTCAGCTTGCGATTGGCCCTACAACCTCACATTGCTAATGGCTATGGGTCCTTAGCCCTTCTGTAGAGATAATGTTTCCACCACCATTTTCAGGTCATCTCATCCAATATGTCTCTCATGGACTCCCTTATCCGACCCACTGTTATATATGGCTCAAAGATTTGGGGGCCTTCCTTATTGGAGTTGGATTGGGCCTCGATTGAGAGAGTCCAGACCCTTCTCCTCCATCACATAATTAGATGCAAGCAAATAGTTCCTCATCACACCATCATAGTAGAGTTTGGGGCTCGACCCTTCCGACTCGAGAAAGTGTTCAAACTAGTCTCTTTTTTGCTTCTCATCCAGGGCTTAGCTGATTCAGTGAAGGGGTGATACTAGTACCCATACTTGGCATGTTTCTCTTCAGAGACTATTTCCCTCTCTAGCCCAGTTGGTCGGTCTCAAGGTTGGGTCGCGGGGGATTTAGATATTTTATATTCCATGTGAATTCATGTGGTTTTCCTCCATACATTCGGTATTCCTTGGATGCACCTGACCATCTCCTACCAACTAGACAAGTGTTGAACAACATAATCAGAGATGACATTTATAGGATATTTATTCATATCACTTGGGTTACCTCTCCTGGTGGGTTATGTCCAAAGATGGCCTTCTATGTTGAGAATTTCTTGAATCTTAGGGATGGACTCATCGCTCGACCACATTTTACATTCCTCCACTGGGTACATGATATTTTCATTCCTCTAAGCCAGTTCATAGTGGGTTCTCATAGACTTTGGGTAGAAACAGACCATCAGACTGATTGACCAGACAGGCTCTGTCATCTTTGCCATCTTTAGGAGGTCAAGATCGAGGAGCACTTCATCTTTCATTGCCCCATTTATTATGAGATCAGGGGGATATTTCATTGCTTATTTAGGGGGGCTCATACCCTCACATGATTCTTTAGGTATCCAAGTGTTGAACAAGATAATCGAAGATGAAATTTATAGTAGATTTATTCATATCACTTGGGTTACCTCTCCTAGTGGGTTATGTCCAAAGATGGCCTTCTATGTTGAGAATTTCTTGAAGCTTAGGGATGGATTCATCGCTCGACCACATTTTACATTCTGCCACTGGGTACATGCTCTTTGCATTCCTCTAAACTAGTTCAGAGTGGGCTCTCATAGACTTCGGGTAGAGACAAACCATCAAATCGATTGACTAGACATGCTTTGTCAGCTTTGTCATCTTTAGGAGGTTAAGATCGAGGAGCACTTCATATTTCATTGCCCCATTTATTATGATATCGGGGGGAGATTTCATTACTTATTTACGGGGGCTCAGACCCTCATAGAATTCTTCAGGTATTTGGATCAACAGTGCTTATCATTTTACATATAGGAGGCCTTCAGGATCTGGGCCCATACTCTTTAGCCTTCTACGAGACCAGATCCTATTCGATGGATCACTTCCTTCTTCATGGTTCTACCAAATGGAAGGGGCACTAAGAGATAGACTGACACTAGCACAGCCCTGGACTCCATATTGGTGCATATTCATGAGACTTTCGCTTGTCCCACGAGATGTTAGTGACATGAACAGACCATATCCCTTCCCAGGAGACAAAAGAGATCTCCTAGACATCGTCAGTGCACTAGCTCAACCAGTCAGCAATGCAGCAAACAATCCATACAACCTACTATCTCCCCCTTAGGACAACCTACTATACTCAACTTATTTTAGTCGGCCTTGGATGGTAGGAGAAATGGGTCCACTACAGGACAAACCCATTTCTGTTATTCTTCTTATGGCTCCTCTTGTACTTAGATCGTCACCTATGCTACATTTTATCATCAGAGCAAGTATTTGGGCTCAGGGTTGAGGGTTCTTCATACCTCATAGTTGATCTCACTCTCTAATACTTCACCTTGTTGCACTTTACTTTCTGCATTTTTCCTTTTATAGGAGACCTTTGGTACTCCCGCATTGTATTGACATCATTGTATTCAATAGTCCCTTTGACCTACTTTTGTGGTCATTAGTCATAAATTAATAAAATTATCTTATCTTAGCATTAGCCTCAGAAAAACCTAGCAACACAAAACAACTAAAACTGAATAGAGACTAACTATACAACAAGGAAATAAAAGCAAGAAACAAAAGAAACAAATGCGTGATAAGAATGAAGGAAATAAAAAAAAGCAACAGATGGAACTTGTTACTCTCCATCAACCTCATGAGTTAACCAATGCCTCATTGGCTTGTCTTTATATTTTTATATTAAGAAATTATTATCACTATTATAACTTATATAAAAACAACAATACGTTTTCAAGAAATATTTAATATTGCAGTGGAAAAAATTATATGTTGTAGAAGTAAAATAATGTAATGGAAAATTACATTTTCATTCTCCAATGCAATTTAACCATCCCACTAAAGGTCGCCTCTATCCATGATATATTCTGTAGAAGTGATGGCTTCACATTGAAATTGTTGCAACTGTGTTAATTTAGTCAGAAGAATTTTGGGTGTTTTCCAATGATGTTGTTTTCCTTAAGGCTATGTTGGTTATTGCGATGTGCATTAATAGGTGGACTACTTGTTTAGATTTTCTTTGGATTAACACTTGGGGGTTTGTATTTTTCTTTGTTTAGCTTTTCTTTAGATTAAAACTTGGGGATTTGTAATTTTCTCTATTATGTTCATGATAAAGCACAATTTCATTATTAAATTTAATTGTCTTCTATTTCATCATCAATGGTTTGCTCCTTTGTATCAATCCAAAGGAGCTATACAATGAGGCTCTTCCTTTATCTCCTTTATCACCTTGGTACCTATGTTGGGATCCATTCTTTCTAGGATCTATCACAATCTTCAAAAAGAAGCAAACCAATCTCGTCTACAAAAGATATTACATTTTTGGGATTCAAGGGAAGTTTATGACAGTGAAACTATGTATAGTTTAGTTGGAGCTCAACCATTAAAAATAATCCTCTAGTCAACAACCATCTATTGGTCTAGTAAATACTTCTTTTGATTGTAGTAACCCCCAGTCATCACTAGAGCATGAACAACAAGATAAACCCATAGGACTATTACAACAACACAAATATTTGGTGTTGAGTACACAGTTTAGTTCAATTCAATGACATCTCAACCTTTTGCAACACAAATCTATTGGTCCAACATGTACTTCTTTTGACTGTAGAAGCTTATTTCCTATTTTGTTTTCCATTGATACATTAATCTTGTCTTTGGTTTAGGAATTACATAAGCACTCAAAAACCTTATCAATGATTGTTAGTTTCATAAAGAAACTCCCAGTCATCAACAAATCAGGAAAAACAAAAGAAACCTATACGATTGTTATTGCAACATGATAAAATGTTGGTGTTGAGTACACAATTTAGTTCAATTGAATGACATCTCAACCCTTTGTAGCTAATGTGGTATTTGTATATGTAGTATTCATCAATTTCTCATCGTTTTCATTCATCAGTGCCTTGAGTTGCTCATTAGACTACTACTCAACCACAACATCTACCCCTTGTTAGAGGTGGATATCATCACTCATATCCATTATGTCCTCCAGGGTTTATAATAAGAATATTTTTCCAAATGAAAATAGGAAGTGGGTGCCTTGCCCCCCTTTGAGCCCCTTGGATATCCGATAGTGATTCCTATACTTTTGTATATCCTTGAGAGAGTTATAATTTTTTTCAAAGTTAAACCTTTAGAGAGACAAACAACATGATGATGAAAGGGATCCATACAACGTATATGGGTGGTGATTGTATTCCAAATCCACTTCCCTCCCGCCAGGATCAACTAATATAAGAAGGTTGGGCATTGGAGCTCTCACTAACCCTAATGAAGTCAACTAATACTAGCATGTTTATAATTCATACAAGAAGCAAAAGGGATCAAGCTATCATACATCAATGAGTGCCAGAGCTTCAACATGATAGTTTATGTTTATTCTCCTTTTTACTGGTACTTGGATAATGATGTGTAATGCCAACAGTTTATAGGAATTTCCAAGTGCTTTGTAACATGATATTTTGCAAAGCATCACCTGTGAAGTTCACAAATTGTAACAATTACCCAATTCAAATGGATTATACAATACCCGGGTTAAGATTTCCCCTGTTAATCATGTTCATGTATCAATACCTACTCCAACCCCTTCAACTGCTTCATAGACTACACAACCATGACATGTATCCCCTGTTAGAGGTGGAGATCAATGCCCACATCCATTGTTTCCTCCAAGGATTACACCATGAATGTCTTGAAATTTTCCAAATAAGAAGTGGGTGCCTTACCCCCACCCCTCCCCGACCTTGATCCCTATGGAGATTCGATAGTGGTTCCTTTACTTTCATATATCCTAGAAAGAGTTTCACAATTTTTCAATTTAATCCTTTAGAGAGACAACTTTTTCTGATATAGTAGAGGATATGATGAAAGGGAGTCAACCAAGTTGTACAGGTGGTGATTGTATTTGGCCTCCACCTAAGATTTGGGTTGTGATGAAGATACTAGTATGTTTCCTAATGGAATCCAAGATCAACTAGTATAGGAAGAACGATAGTGGAGATACTGCCCATCCTAGTGAAGTGAGATAGTATTATGATGTTTATACTTCATACATGAAATAAAGGAGATCAAGCTATATACATCAATGAGTGCCAAATCTTCAACAAGGTTGGGCATTAGAGCTTCACTTTGATACTAACAAAGTGAGCCAAGATCAACTAGTATGTGAAGGTTGGGCATTGGCAATACTTTTGATGATAGCCATATGTTTGGAATGATGTAACATGTTTGCAGTTCTTGTTTCTCTTATTGAGGTTATACACATCTGTCACTTTTTTATGTTTTCTTGTGCTTAAAAATGAGTGGTAGGTATTTTGGGATTGGCATTTGAAGTGCTTAGATATTTAAATATTCTACATGATATCTTCAAGATGATAAGGTAGGCATGGCTCTTTTAGTAAATGCAGTTGTAATTTGACAAGAACTTTGTCATGATATTTTGAAAATCAACTAGAGCATATAAAGTGACAGTATGACTTGCAAGTGCCACAAATCCTTCTGCATATGTTCTTAGTCGGGGTATTGGTTGGCAGGTGAGCTGACTAGGATTGATTGTTTTAAATCAAATTTCATTTTAATTGAATTGACACAATTCATGTACATTATTTTATTTGGAAAAATGTATGGGACTTACTAGTGTTATGCTCCAGGGTATTGGCATACTACTATATGGTCTTTTTGAGACAGGAACTAGCTCCAATGTTTCATTGTGAGTATACTCTGCTCAATGAAGTCATCATGAAAATATTGTTATGAGTACTTAATTTCTAGAAATCATGTTTTATACCTTAAACTTTAACTGAATCTGTTTTGTTATTTCGGAGAAAATGTTGGACTTCTTGGTATTACTAGAGTAGGAACTGGGAAGCCAACTAGTTTTATAATCTTGTTTTCAATATTAGGTTGAGGGTGGAGGTGTTGGGTAATATTAGAGAAGAAATAATATGTTTTCTCTAATATTACCCACCACACCCACCCTCGTTGGTGAATATTAGGTTGAGGGTGGGGTGGGGGTAGTATTAGAGAAGACATAGTATGTTTTCTCTAATATTACCCCCCACACCCACCCTTGTTGGTGACTCCTTTTTCTTGGCTAGATATATATTTACTTGATTTGAGAGAAATGTATTTACGTGTTTTAGAGAAATACATTTACTTATTTGAGAGAAATGTTTATGATCGTGTTCACAATCCTTCATATTAATGCATTCTTGCATTTACTGACATTTAGGAAAACTAGGAGCTATTTTTGCATAAAAACCATTTTCCATATTTGTTGCATTATATGGTGTGCCCTGTGCTAGTTGGTAAGTGGTTTCAATCAATCCAAATAAAAAATATATATTTGGAAGTTCATGGTTGTGGGTTTCTGAGTGTTCTTATTTGTTGTTATTTTTTCCAATTGTTGTTGATGTTTCCTTCATCCAATTCACTAACATGAACTCAATGTGGTACTTGTTCATTGTTAGAGTTTTCTAATTTCCAGGAAAAGGAATGGTTAAATTATTTAAATAATTTTATTCCTTTATTGGGAAAAGGACAGTTAATGCTTTGCCTAAAATGCCAAAGTAGGGATTTTTCATTGGAGGCAATGTCTATTAATTTTGACATTATCATTTCTACCTCTATAAGCAAAAATACAATGAATTCCAAAGCAAGTCTTAAGTTAATAAATTGCAAGATTTTGTTTTGTTACAATGCTTGTTATATCGCTACATAAACAATGCATCATGTAAATACAATGAATTTTTTTCTAAACTTGTGGAGCTTACTATTTAGATTTTCTTTCTCTATATTGTAGAAATGAATAAAGGATTTAAACAAATTTATGTCTTTATTGACAAAAGCACAGTTAATACTTTGTCTGAAATGCCAAAGTAAGGCTTAAGTTAATAAATTGCAAGCGTTTGTAGTGTTACAATGTTTGTTATATCGCTACAAAAACAATGCATCATCTCTCCAACCCAATTCTTTACTTAATTCATTTTTAAAGTTAGATGTGTTGAAGAAAAAATGCACTTGTTCATTTTTTAAATATCTAAATCACAGGGAGACTAAACTTATACGCCCAAAATCTATCAACAACACATGCTTTCACTTCAAAACACTTTGCCAAAATCAAATTAATTTTGAGATGCTTTTATCAACCCCTAGCAAGCTTCATTTATATATACATGTGCATCTTGATTTATTCCTTTTATATTTTGGTTCAAATATTGGTGGCTTTTACACCCAAATGTTACCCACTATGACCTCTTGACATGAAGAGAGAGTTCACGCTCGTTTAGGATTCGACTAGGGTTCATCGCCTGATGGTCATCCAAATTGCAGGATGAATGCCAATGTGCTATATTTCACATGGTCATTGTGAGATTTCATGCTCATTTAGGTTCCAACTAGAGTCCACCTCGTGATGGCCATAGAAGGGTGGTAATCCAGCAAGTTGCATATTGAATGCCAATGTGTTGTTATATCCGATATGGTCATTGAGGGAATGTACTCATCATGGTGATTATTTCACTCTTAACATTCACTCATTTTTTGCTTGTAGGTCATATCAATGCCACTTCCACAATGATTTAATACTTGATTTGTGACATACAAATATCACAATAGGACATCATGCACCCTTCATGATCATAGGTGAATTTCAAACAAAGTTCATTTGGCTTGATGTATTTTCAGCATTCCATCATTGTCTTCGATGTTCATTCCACAAGATAAAACTTATTTGAGAAGAAAACAAGAATACCTATCTCAAATTATTGAAGGGAGAATGCACCCAACAAGTATAAAAACGCCCAGTAGTAAAACAATACAGCCTTTGTATAGATGGTGCCCAACAACAATAAATAAATCGCCCGTCAATGGAAAATTCATCCCACAATAAAAATCTCATCCGCCACACCAAATAAAATCAACCACCAACTTAAGAAACTCAACTGCAATAAGATAAATCTCGGTAGCAATGAAGTTCACTGAAGAAATCTGAGTGATTTCCTCCCAAGACTAGCTAGGGTGTATCGTTTCAACACCAAAACCAGTAGATGAAAAAGGGTTTCCAAAAACCCTAGACTCTTTCCTCAAGATCTCTCAAAAAAACTATTTTCCAAATGGGTGAATGCAAGAATGAGGGGCGCCTCCTCTTTTCCCCTATTTTATTTCTCCATTGAGTTATTTCCCGCTCACTTTACTTTTAATTTTCTTTTTAAAGTCACGTTATGCTTACACACTTTATAATTTTTAGGTGACTTCATTTGCCTAAGACCCATGTCCCCCTTTTTTCCCTTTTTCACTTTATAAAGTCATTTCCTAGGAAAAAGTTGAGTTCCCTAGGTAACTTTTCCGACTTAGCCTACGGAAACCAATTTAGGCTAGAGGAACCACTCCTTATGCTTCCTAGGCCAACGGGGACATTACATTGACATGCCATCACAGAGAAAATATATTACAGTAGGCTTTGATAATGCCCACAAGTTGAGGACACAATGATATAAATGCCAACTATGTATGAGGTTGTATACCCTCTTCTCTAGCATAAAATCTCAA
Source organism: Picea engelmannii (assembly GCA_009831015.1). Lineage (NCBI taxonomy): Eukaryota > Viridiplantae > Streptophyta > Pinopsida > Pinales > Pinaceae > Picea > Picea engelmannii. Next base: position 61,084 of record ML817581.1, read on the forward strand.
TTATAAACTTAGAAAACTATACATGTCAAGTCTTCAAGTGCTTCTACATTGTAGTAAATCTTAAATATCACTTTCTACATTTTCCTTATGCGGTCCTCCTTTTATTCTCATTCATATCCCATATTCCATGGACCAATTTTGCTTGAAGAACATATTGACTTCTTTATTTGTCTCTGGATCATACATACAAGCTACCATATCCATTTTTTATAAGATAGTACTCAGTTTTCTCATTTTTCCTATGCTCTTAGCCTTTAAATAAAAATTTGCAATTTCAAAATCAAATTGGGTATTGGCACGTGGATGGGAGTAGACACCATCATGTGTTTCTTTAATGTTGAAACTTCTGTAGATAATTCTCAAACATTCATAAAATCTCAAAATTCTTGCAATTAAACTTGCCATTCTCTATTGCGATATATTGCCTTTTATTTTGTCTTTACATCCTTATCCATTTTACAATTGTGAAAGAGACTTATTTGGTATTAGTCACCCAAAATTATGTCTATTTTGCATGTAATTGAATTTATTGATCTTGCACTTTCTCGCACATTTATCTTATATTAATTGTATATTTATCGACTATTGCCTCTTCAACAAAGTTGAATATCTTCTATATAGATTATTTGCATTTGCAAGTAATTGATTCCATTGTTATTCTCTTATTTTCATACATTTTCTACCTTGTATATTTTTCGGTGTTTCCTTTCCCCTACTTTAGGGGTATGTTAGTTTATTGTTGCATTCCAGTCAGTTGAGAGATCTAAGAATGCTTCAACATCTATCAAGGAGAAAAATTATTAACATCGCACATTTATAAAATAAAATAAAAAAATATTAGTGTCCTATGATATGTAAGTGCATGTGATCCATGATTCAAAAAAAAACCCTTCAAAAAACAAAAAGCAAATATATGCTTCAAAATCCCATATCTATTCGCAAATTCCAGTGTTCTCGAACATATTTATTGGTCGACCATACATGATTCAATTTCCGTCTTGGATATTTCTTGAGATAGTGAAATAAGATCATGTTGCATTCTTACCCCTAAAATACCAATCCAACTTGACCACACGTTTGCAGCGATAAATCCTTTGTTGAAAGAGAAACTCCATTAGCAAACCCATGAGCATTGAGCCACATCGTCATCTTGTTATGGGATATGTTCGTCAGATCTACGGCAGTCTTCCAGATCCGTCTGTTAGATCTCTTCCAGGTGGTGGAACATTTTTGTGGCCATTGGATCAAGCAGTTAGATCCGTGTGAGGAGGCATGTTCATAGCTTTCGAATCAAGCCATCAGATCTCTACCAGGTGATGCATTTCTGACCATCTAATCTACCTCTTAGACGTCGTCCATGTGGCTCATTTAAAACCATTAGATGTGGAGCCACGTGGAAGGCCTCCAACGCTCGGATCTGGCCATCAGATGTGTGCCATGTGGAAAGTCTCCAGTCCTTGGATTTGGCCATCTAATGTGCACCACATGGCAGGCCTCCAAGTATCATATATGGTCCTTATATGTACGCCACATGGCAGGCCTCCAACGCTGGGATCTGGCCATCGGATGTGAACCATGTGGCAGTCCTGCAACCCTCTGATATGGTCATGGGTTGTGTGCCATGTGGAAAGCCAACATTGCTTGGATCTGGCCATGGGACGTCTGCCACGTGGAAAACCTATGCCCTCGGATATGATCATGGGATGTGTGACATGTTATAGGCCTGCAGCTCTCGTATCTGGCCGTCAAACATTTGCAATGTGGTACGCCTCCAATCCTCATATCTAGCCATTTTATGTGAGTTATGTGGAGGGCCTCCAACCCTCAGATCTAGCCTTTATATGTGCACCACGTGGCAAGCCTCCAACACTTGGATCTAGACATCGAATGTGCACCACATGGAAGACCTACTACCCTCGGATCTGGCCATTTATTATGTGCCACGTGGAAGGCCTCCAACCCTAAGATCTAGTCCTTTTATGTGCACCATGTGGCATGCATGCATCGGTAGGATCTGGTCGTCGAATGTGTGCCACATCGCAGGACTCCAATTCTCTGATCTGGTATTCGGATGTGTGCCACATGGTAGTCTTCCAGTCCTCGGATATGGCCATCTAATGTGTGCCATGTGGCAGGCCTCCAACTCTCATATTTGGTCCTTAGATGTGCACCACGTGACACACATCTTGTATAGTCATTTTTTGTGGATAGTAAGTACTTTTTACATACATCTATGTACTATGTAATTACATGGAAGTGGTCTAGAAATACAAGACATGGGAAACACGACCTTTGGAAGATAGTATGTACTTTCTATAGTCTAACCATAGCAGAAGGAATCATGGCCATGAACCATAATTTTGTATCAACACTGTTGAAATTTTGATGTTTGTAATTGCACAATTGCTATATAATATAAAGTTTCAGTTACTTAAGAAAAAAAAGATTCACAAATATTTTGGTTTTGTCTTTGGTTTTGTCTTTCATTTAACTTTTAACATAGGGAGATTCATAATAACATGAGAAATAAATTAGAACAATTAACATTGACCATTATAAATTTGTTACTTGTGATGAATTGCATAAGACATAACTTATTTTATTGTTCAATATTTTTGCTAATTTGAATGATCTATAAATTGTTGTGGATATTCCACTAAAATGGTTCATCACAACAGATCTAATAAATAAAACTAAAATCTACACTATGAAGGTTGTATTCCTTCAGATTCTAGAATATTTACTTACTAATTTTTTGCTTATGCATGAAATAGATCAAATGTGGAAAATAGAGAACACTAAAGTAAAATCACATACCATCCACAAGATAACACAAAATATTTTCTCTGGGAAACCCTTATGGGAGAAAACCCAACAACAAGGCGAGGTTTCCATGCTCTCTTTTATCTGGTATCGAAATAATTCAAGTACAAAGGAGAATGTAATACCCTGGTTTTGAGTCCCCATATTAAATAATGTATTTTGTCTATTTGATGAAAGGTCGGAGTTCCCAAACAATTAAAGAGACCAACATGCCTAGGAAATGTAATGGTTTGATCATTATTATTAATAAAATACATTTTTGGCTTCTATACGGACAATGACAAGAGTTATAGGGGGGGTATGATTCCACGAGAGAGGGGGCTTAAGGGGTTAAGTCGTATTATATTTTTTTTACGCATAATTGTTTTAATGGAGAGAAGTGGCTACATGAGCTTCTTGGGGAAGGCCATGTGGTTCTTGATTTGCAAGTAAATATATAAACCCATCTTGTGGGATTTTGGGGGGTTCTTCTTCACTCACTTTGT
>ML817581.1:86817-99446 GCA_009831015.1 Picea engelmannii
CAAATGATAAAGGAGTTCACCCCTCTCTTGGGCTACATCTCCTGGTCCAGCTTCCAATGGATCATTATTATTATTTTCTCAAAGTGCTCAAAAACGTGCTTTACAATGCTCAAAATGACCAACAGACTGCTCCAATGGCTTCAAAGCGTCCAAAAACCCCTAGCTGGGATTTTTCGGCACCTCGTTTGGCCAAAAAAATGAAGAAGTTAGGCTTCCTAGAAGTCCCCCCTTCAAGCTTGTTGTCTCTGCCTCTACAAATTGCACCCTTGTTCGTTCAACCTAGAACACATGCCATTTAAAGCGTAAAAACCCGTCACCGAATGCAACCATGCCAATGGTGTGAACTGTAGGAAGATTATGGGTGCGTCAGCCCCTAACCACCAAACTTGTGGGCACATGGGTCCTCCATACGACCGGTGCAAATACAAAAGGGCTAACCGTTTGCAAGAGTGAATCTGGTCATGCCAAGTGTCGGGTGCATGGACTATCCATTGAAACCGTGCTAACCGTTAAGTTCATGTGAGCGCACATTGAAACCGTGGCTTAACTGTTTCATAAACCAAATGTGTGCGCCAACTATTACATTGGGTCACATGGTATATAAGGTGTGTGACCGGGGGTTGGGGCTAATCCTCAGCCCGGACCCCCGCACCAACTAATACTCAAACCAAACTTTAATATATATTGAATCATATATACACCAAGGAATAAATCGTGGTGCGTTGGTAACGTGGACTTTGCAAAGGATTTACATGGTGGGGAGGTCCGGGGTTCGAATCCCATGGACTCCATAAAGTTTTGAACCAATAACCAATACAATGGTGCCACGTGGCAGCCCATGACTGGGCCATGTGGCACTCAACCACAAACCAAAAACTTCCATGTATCGAAACATGATTTGTCCAACTGTCAGCCAATCCAAAACTGCCACGTCACCTCTACCATGTCAGCATACCTCATGCCACATCACCTGTACGGACTATACGATCTGCACAGTCAGCGTCTTTTTTTTACCTGTTTGACGATTCAAACATATCGTGATATATCTCGCTCCCGAAGTCCGTTTGAACCCAAACGAATTGTGTTGGGTTCATAACGACGAGGGCTATGATCCTGTTCGTTTTGAAGCAATTCCGAGCACTGTGAATTTTTGAACAAAATTTGATCCCCTGATCAACAAGGCATGACATGGCATGGCATGGAAAGGCAAGGAAAGACATGGAAAGGCAAGGCATGGCATGGCATGGAATGAGAAAGGTTTTTTTTTTTGTTATTCGTGTTTCATTGCAATCCACATTTTGATTTGACAAGGCAAGGAAAGGCATGACATGGCAAGGCAACACATGGTATGGCATGGCATGGAAAGGAAAGGCAAGGCATTCCATGGCAAGGCAAGGCATGGCTTGGAAAGGCAAGGCATGGCAAGGTAAGGAATGGCTTGGAAAGGAAATGCATGGCATGGTATGGCATGGCAAGGCATGGCATGGCATGGCAAGGCATGGCATGGCATGGCAAGGCATGGCATGGCATGGCAAGGCATGGCATGGCATGGCAAGGCAAGGCATTCCATGGCATGGCATGGCATGGCATGGAAAGGAATGGCATGGAAAGACAAGGCTTGCAATGGAAAGGCAATGGCATGGCATGGATTGGAAATGAATTGCATGGAAAGGCATGGCAAGGCATGGATTGGAAAGGCAAGGGAAGGCATGGCATGCGATGGAAAGGCAAGGCAAGGCATGGCATGGAAAGGAAATGCAAGGCATGGAATGGAATGGAAAGACATGGCATGGCATGGCAAGGCAAGGAAAAGCATGGCATGGCATGTCATGGCAAAGAAATGCAAGACATGGCATGGCATGGCAAGGAAGGAAAGTCAAGGCATGGCATGGAAATGCAAGGAGTGACATGGCATGACAAGGCAAGGCATGTATTGGCAAGGTAAGGCAAGGCAAGGTGTAGGTCTAGGTCATTGATTTACCTAGTAAGTCCTCTTTTTAAGTTGTTGATGGTTTTTTCTTGAATGTATTAAATAAATGTTTTATCAAAGTGGTGATATTGTATGTTATTTTGTATTTCCTGCCTTGTTAGCTTGACATTTAGGGTTTAATTGTCATTTTTCACCCTTAGAATACACCTTGACACCTTTTATTACATTTATGTCATAATTTCCATCCCTTTAGGGCTTGATGTCTTGAATATTCTTGGGTTGTTATGTGCCATCTTCCATTTCAGCAAGCATTTGTTATCTAAACCCTAGTTTAGGATTGCATTTCCAACCCCCTTTATGGCTTGATATATTGAATATTCTAGGGATGTTATGTGCCATCTTGCATTTCAGTAAGCATTTGTTATCTAAACCCTAGTTTAGGCTTGCATTTTCAGCCCCCTTTTATTTAATTATTACTTGTTTTAAGGGTTGTTATATTTGTCCTGTTGTAACTTAGTTAATATCATTTACTGGCTTGGCGAGGCATGGAAATGGCATGGCATGAAAATGGGATGCAATGGAAATGGCATGGCATGATAAGGCATGGAAATGGCATGGCATGACATAGCTTGACAAGGCATGGCAATGGTATGGCGTGGCATGGAAATGCCTGGCATGGAATGGAAAGGCATGGCGTGGAATGCAATGGCAAGGCAAGGCATGGCAATGGCAAGGCATGGCAATGGCATGGCATGGCTTGGCAAGGAATGGAAATGGAATGACAATGGCATGTCATGGAAATGATGTGGCATGGCATGGCATGGCATGTATTGGAAAGGCATGCAATGGCATGGCATGGCAAGGCATGGAAATGGTATGGCATGGCATGACAAGGAAAGGCATGACAAAGAAAGGAATGCAATGGTAAGGCAAGGCATGACATGGAAAGGAAAGGCATGGCATGGAATGGCATGGAAAGGTAAGGCAAGGCATGGCAAGGCATGGAATGGAAATGCATGACAATGCATGTCAAGTTAAGGCGTGTCATGGAAAGGAAAGGCATGCAATGGAATGGCAAGGAAAGACAAGGCATGGCATGGCATGGAAAGGCAAGGCAAGGCATGACATGGCATGGCAAGGCATGACAAGGTAAGGCATGGTATGGAAAGGCAAGGTATGGCATGGCATGGCATGGCATGGCATGTCAAGGCATGGCATGGCAAGGCATGGCATGGAAAGGCATGGCATGGCTTGGCAAGGCAAGGCACGGCATGGCATGACATGGTATGGAAACTCAAGGCAAGGCCAGGCATGGCATGGCTTGGCAAGGCATCGCTTGGCAAGGCATGAAAACTTTTTCAGCTACACTTAAAATGTCATAAACACTTCATTGGATGGAAAGGAACTTTGTGATAAAAATTTAAGTCATATGTCCCTAGAAAAAATGTTTTTTATTTCTTGGGATGAGAAAGGTTTATGTTTTTGTTATTCTTGTTTCATTTCAATATACATTTTGATTTGACTTTTTCCTTGCATAATGTTATGGAAAGTTATATTTATTGTTGCATAAATTAAAATGGGAAGCTACAAGACAATGTCATGGCATGGCATGGCATGGCTTGGAAAAGCATGGCAATGGCATAGCAATGGCATGGCATGGTAATGGTGTGCCATCGCATTGCTTGGAAAGGCATAACATTGGCATGGCATGGCAATGGCATAGCAATGGCATGGCAAGGAAATGCATGGAAATGGCATGGCATGGCATGGAAATGGGATGCAATGGCATGGCAATGGCATGGCATGGAATGCAATGGCATGGCAGTGGCATGGCTTGGAAAGGCATGTAAATTGCATGCCATGGCATGGCTTGGTGAGGCTTGACAATGGCATGGAAATGGCAATGGCATGGCATGAACAGGTTTGTGGGATTGGGTTTGGGAGGGTCCATTGTCTCCTTGTGTGCTCTAACCCAAAAATTGGGTAGGAATGTGCAATAAAATCTCATATATGGTGAAGGGAAACTAATAATGGTTTCAAGTCTCCGTGGAGGAATTTTGGTAGCATAGCGTTACTTTCTACGGTGTGTCATGAAATGTAACCTCAAAACCTTTATTTGTAGGTGGAAAATGATACCCATTCTAAGATCTAGTTTCCATGTGAACTCTCTCATTGTATTGATCAAAATCAATAAGTTTAGTGGACATCATGGAAGAATGAATATATGTTATTGATAATTGATGGATTTAACAAAATTTGCATATACCCACTACACAACCTAAACAAAAATGAGTGAATTAATGAGTCATTGACTAGTCTTTTTGGAATTTATGAAGGGTTACACATAAATCAAATGATTTTATATATGACATACATAGAAAGAGGGGAAAATGTGGGTGCCCTAGCAAATGGTCAAATTATGGATTGAATCAACTAAGAAACTAACAACTCGGCTTCTCAAAAAAATTTAAAGGGAAGGCTAGGGTTTGAAGAGCCCAACTTGTAACAGCCTGTGATAAGATATTGGTAGGTGCATGTATTTCATATTCTAAATATATATGAAGTGTTTGGGTTGTCCAAATGTTGTGTACTTGCATAATTGAATTTTAGCTTATGCCATCTTCATAATTGAGTAATTCTAGTACTAGTTATGGAGGTTAATTTGACATAACATTGAGTTGAGATTGTTAAGTGATTTACAAATATGTAGAAGATAAATGAGAAAATTTATTTCTATAATAAAGTATTGTAATATGTCATTTTTTAGGTCACAATATTTTCAAGTGACTACTATTTGAGGGTGGGTTGTCATTGGATTTAGATGGAGATAATTCAAGAGGTAGTACATATTGTTGGTTGTGAGTTAGAATATGGATATCCACAAMATTCATGCAAATAATTCAAAAGGAATGATATATCGATGATGTAGAGATACATGGTTGATTAGCARGCAATGCTACTTTAGAACCATTATTGCTTATGGATTTAGCACTTAGCAATATTCTCCACCATAAGATATTCATTAATGTGTAACACAAGTATTTATAATCACTTTAGAAAAAAATCAAGGGATTAATACACATAAAATTCATGCACTTTGAAATTCATATATTCATCAACATAAAATGCAGAAACAATGAGATTCATAAAAAAATATGCCATGAAATGTGTATATATATTCAACATCGTCTAAATTGTAATTTTTTTTAAAAATGACACCTTGTTCCCAATATACAAAGTGACAACAAGTGCCCTAACATAAAAATCATCCATATGGTGGCCTAGATACAAAATGGCAATAGGTGGTCAATTATTGACCACTGCCACCCTCGCCACCCTCAGGAGCATCCTGGAAATCTATATTTATTCTCTTGCTTGAGGAAGCACCTCGAGTGGTTCTAGGCCTAGATGTGATTCGACGCTCTGGAGACTACACAAAGAAAAAAAATTGTTATAATTTTTTTTCCTCAATGTATTAATAGACATACAAAATGATACTTTGTAATTTAACCTAAGACAACTCCTTGAATATGTTATTGTCAATCATGAGGGTGTTAGCCTCCTCTGCGACCCCAATCTCATTGTGATTCCACCCTACATCAATTACATGTATCAAGTCAAGAAAATTAAACAAATATGTGTAAAATCAGATTCATGACACATAAAAATTATCATCAACACATTATCTCACTGTGAATATCTCAGGCCTCGATGGAGATTCGTTGGAAAATGGAGAACTACGTTGTACAACCTGCTCCGAGGCAACCTCTACTATATTAGCCTCAGTGGATGGGGCCAATGGAACTGGTGGGGGGGGTGGGTGGAATACAGTTGCATTCATTGTATATGGATGCAATGGAAGAGGTGGTGCAGATGAGTGGCCTGGATGTGAATCCAATGAGGATGTGTGCAATAAGACAGATGTTGGGGGTGGGTTGTGTGATCTGGATTTATGAGAGGAAGGAAATGAAACCACATATTTATGATATTAACATAGAGACACAGTGAACAATAACAGAGATACAGTAAAAATTGGTTTATATTAAATAAGAAATATGTTGAAAACTATAAAATGCAGACTGAAAACAAGCTTGCTAGAATGGTGGCAGCTTATCTCTGAGATGAGATGTGACAGCTACGCTCATTCGCAAGAAGATGAGTACAATGAGGATCTAAAGGAAATTTTACAATAAACATGAATTTCAAAACCTTAGACATCCAAAAACCTAACCCTGGGAGATGAAGTGCCAAAAGTCATGTGGGACCTATTGGGGTAAGTTAGTACATTAACTTCCCAAAGTTGCAACTTTTTCATATGATCTTCGTTTAGGGCGCACAATAGATCGTTGGAAAGGTATTGAAGAGGAGATTCATTTAGGGGGATAAATGAGAGCCTTTGGATATCATTGAGATTCTTGATAGAAAAAAGGCATCGTTTAGGCCCTCAAAATGGCCCCGAAAGTTCAAGAACCGAAAAATTGTTAAAAATAGTGAGTTACCAAAAATCTGTTTTGAGTCAGATGGAAAAGGTGGGTGGCCACCAAGATCCTCCTGGATAAATCCTCCCACCTTAAGAAGAAATTTTCTCCATTGCGTTGAGTGCCCCCATCAGATGAGGAATTTTTTGTTGAATTTGGCTCCAGGTGAGCCACTTGTCGTGGTGCAGGAGTTTCCCTGCTTTGACAACCCAATAAAGTTGGATCATATGCTAGCGAGTTCCCTTGACCTATGTGTCCATGATATGATTAGTGGATTCTTGTTCTATGCAGTCAAGGTTGATCTCTATTGGTATCAATTGTTCTACTATCTCTGAGGTGTCCAATAATGGTGGAAAATAAGGTTGAAGGAGGTCCACATTGAATATTGAGTGCAAGCAAAGGAATGGGGGAAGGTTGAGCTCAAAAGAATTGTCACCCACATCCTTGGTGATGGTGAAGGGTTCATAATGGAGTGGATGAATCTTCTAATGAGGCCCTGTAAGGAATTATTTCTGCAAGTGCAACCAAACTTTGTCTCCCACCTGAAACTGGTGCAGCACCCGGTGTTGATCATGGCATTGTTTGTACTTGGAATTGGACTTCTATAAAATATCCTGAACTTGTTAGCAGATGCGTTGAATCCACTCAATGAATTTGGTGGCTTTGTCAACTCCAGTTGGAGCATGCGACGAGTCTTCCTAGGTGGCCGCAATGGGTAGTGCAACATCCATGGGACCAAACGGTTGAAATCCCAACCCCACCTGAAAGGGGTTGTGTTCGATTGAGCTATGTATGGCTCCATTGCAGTTGTGTTGAACATAGGGAAGACTCTCATCCTAGGTGTAGGGGTTCTTGTAATTGTACATGCACAGGATGTGCACGATCATCCGGTTGACAACCTCAATTTTGTCATCCGTCTGGGGGTGGAAGGTAGTGGACTTGGTGAGCTTGGTGTCCAGCAGTGACCAGAGGCTCAACCAAAATTTGTTGAGGAACTGACTATCCCGTTCTGAGATAATGGTTTGTGGGATCCCAAAGTGTACCCACACTCATTCAAAGAAGATATTGGCAATGGCCTCCATTGTGATGCTCTTCTTGCAGGCGGCCATAATCACCATCTTGGAAAAGCGATCAATAACCACATGTATTCCATATAGATGGATTCCCAGGGCCTGTCAGGAGTAGGCAGAGGAGTGTATAGGGATTTTTTCTTAATGGTTGGTTTGGAAATAGTGCAGGAAGTGCAGGACCGGATATACTTGTTGACATCCTGTCGAAGTTTTGGCTAGTAGAAATTTTGTTGCAACATTGTCAATATCTTTTCCACACCGAAGTGTCTTTCCACCCGACTGTAGTGGGATTCCCAAATCATATTCACTCACTTGCTTGATTGAATGCATAGATGGCCCGAATTGCACAGCATCTCATCCTGAAGATGTAAATTGGTGACAGATGTGTTTGCACCCAACATTTGGTAGGGGTTGGTGAAGTCAGGATCTATCTCATAGAGGTGGGTACATCTAGAGGTCTCATGGCCACAAGAATCAAGCATTGTGGTGAGTGTCACTACTTGAGGTCGATTGAGGAAATCAATGAATTGGTTGGTACTTCATGTTTTATACTTGATGTTGAGGCGGAACTGCTGCAAATATGTGGACCACTTCTGATGGCAGTCATTCTGAAATTTTCCTTGTGTATGCATGAATTGTAGTGGCTTATGATCAGTGTGGATGATTGTCTCCTTCCCAAGAATGTAATGCCTCCACTGGCAGTAGGATTTCACAATGGAGTACATTTATTTGTCGTAAGTAGGGTACTTATGAACGACATATTATAGTGTCTCACTATGATAGGCCACAGGGTGGTTGTGTTGAGTGATGATTGCGCCCACAACACAGTCTGAAGCATCTATCTCGATCTTAATGGGTTGTTGTAGGTCAGGTAATGAAAGCATTAGGGCGAAGCATAAGCGTTGCTTCAGATCATTGAACGTTTTATGTTGGGACAAGCCCCGCACAATTTTTTTCTTACCACCACCTCTGGTTATTTGGCTGAGGGCCTATGCAATATGGGAGAATCCCAACACGACCCTTCGATAGAAATTGGCAAGGCCTAAGAATCTCTGAAGCTTAGTGAGCGTGGTTTGGGCTGGCCATTCATGAATGACTTGGATATTGGTTAGATCAACGTGCACACCTTGCACATCAACAATGTAGCCTAAGTAATGGACCCTTTCCATGCCAAAGGAGCATTTTTCCAAGTTGGCATATAGCTTGTGTTGCCCCAGAGTGTGCAAAACCTATTGAATATGTTGCAAGTGTTCTACCCAAGTCTTGATGTAGACGAGGATGTCATCCAGATACACTACCACAAAAAAATTAGTAAAAGGTCACAAGATATCATCCATCATCCTCATGAAAGGGGGAATTTTTCAAACCAAAGGTCATGACCAACCATTCAAAAAGACATTCTTTTGACTTGAAGGCAGTTTTCCATACATATGTCAGTTCTATTGGGACCTGATGGTAGTCGGACTTCATATCAATCTTACTGAATTATTTTTCCCCCTTGAGTTGATCAAGGAGATCGTCGATTTGGGGAATCAAGTACTAATTCTTGACTGTGATTTTATTTAGGGTTTGGTAATCAATGCAGAGTCACCAAGTCTCATCTTTCTTCTGCACCAACACAATTGGGCTTCCACAAGGTGATGAGTTGGGTCGGATGTGCCCCTTGTGGAGCAGTTCTTGGATCTGATGCTTAATCTTCTCGTTTTCTAGTAGAGAACAGTGATAGACTGGCCCATTGGGTAGCAGTGCATCGGGGGTTAGATCGATGGGATGCTTGACCTGACAGTGCAAAGGTACCCCAGTAGATAATGAGAAGATGTCTTTATATTCTTCCATGACCTTATCCACTTGATTTTGTTGCGTGGAGAGGTCGTCCATGAAGGCCATGGATGTGGTTGCAACCTTTCGCTCACTCTAAGAGTGAATCATGAAGAAGACAAACTTCCTGGTTTGAGACATGACCTTCCTACATTGCTTGGCAGAGATCAAGGAAATAGCATTAGTTCGGACTACCTCAGGTATCCTTTACAATTTCATGTTCACATTAATAATAACATTGTGAGGCCTAGACTCATATACAACATGATGTTTCCATAAATAAGGTTGGCCCAAAATAACATCATAAACTTCAAGGGGAGAAAAATCACACAATACCTCATCTTTGAATGGATTGATGCCATATGACAGGCGACATTTGTAGATTTTTAATGACAAAAATCAGCAAGCTAATATTATGTCAAACACTTAGCAACCTAGAGATAATTGTCTTCATAAATTTCAGAAATGCATAAAACCCACATTTAGAAATTTCCATAAGCAGAAATACACATTGTTAAGAAAAATATGCAGCATAAATACACAATGGACAACAACCCATAACTCACAGAAATTTAGGCAAATGCCAGGGAAAACCCCAATGTGGGGAAACCCAACGAGAGAGAGAGAGAGAGAGAGAGAGAGAGAGAGAGAGAGATCTTATTATTATGCTTCAGGAAAGTACATATTAGCAGCAAAATAACATTTCCAGCCAAGGAAAATACCTCACAGCACCAAATCTATCCCACAGAAATCTGCCTCATTTTATGTGCCAAAACCATATCATTGTCCAACCTCTTTCGTACCTCATTTTACATGCCCACAGTCACCTGTACAGACTGTTCTGTATGGCCCAGAAATAGCCACAAAAAATATGGAATCTGCCTCAAAAATCGTGCCAAAAATCACCTCGATTTCCGTGCCAAATTAGTATGATTGTACGGACTTTATGGATCCGTACAGTACGACCTCCCACAACAGAAAAATATTTCGGCCAAAAATTCACAGAAAGTTTTTCTCGGGAATCGTTCCTTCTTTCCTTGGAAAATGTGCCCTCTTTGTTGCTCACTTTCCTCTCTCATGCATGCTCAGAAAATCTCTCTAACTCTCCTCTCGATGTCCTCTCTCGACATTCGACATGTCTTGCACACTACCCAATGCAATCTTTTATAATCTGAAAATGGCATTTTCCCCCCAAAGTGTCTTTTCACCTTCCCCAACCCTAGATCCAAAGGCCAAGATTAGATATTGTCTTTTTCAAGATCAAGGGTCATGATACATTCCCTCCAAAATGTCTCATTTAAATTAAAGTGATTTTCACTTTATTACATAAGTGCTTTATGAAAATAAATTCACTTTAAAAATAGAAGGTACACTTTATTAAAAAGTCGCTTTAATAAAAGAACCACTTAAAACAACTTTATAAAAACTATTACAAATTTAAGTGCCTGGTAATGTAAATATTAAGGTAACATCCACATACAAGACAAAACATGCGGAATACCTCCCGAGCTAAAAAGATAACACTCCCTCTTAGCGAGGGATGTACTCACTACCATCCCCATCATGTGGTCCCATCACACTGTGCTATGTAGGAGCTCCCTCTGAACCTGGAGCCATCCGCAACACCTACACAGAAATAAAACTAGAAGATCTTCTCTTGGCAACCTCCCAGAACCCTAAGCTCACTTCATCTTGAGCATCGATTCGATCAACTTGGTTGAGCCTTCTGTCAGTGCTCATAAGAGACTCGCTCTCTTCATTGGAATGCAAGACTAATACCTTGGTGCCACTGCAGTCTTAGAAGCCTCCTCGCACTCCTCATCCAACGTTGACTCATACATCAGAGGTTTTCCTCTCAACATATACAACCTATTCACCCAGTTACTGATCAGTTGCAACTCTACCGAGTCCACTCCCTGCTTGTAGATAAAGACATGTTCCCTCTTGAACAATACGCAATATCCTACATCCTTCAAGGCTGAGACTGAGAGAAAGTTAACACTCAACCCTGGAACAAAGAGAACTCCATCAAGCTCCAAGAGTTCCCCAAACTCGAGTTGGAATCTGACATTCCCAACTCCACGTACAGCTCTCGCCATACCACTTTCATTTACCACCTGTCGGCCAGGACCAATCTCTGTGAAATCTTGGAATACTTACCATATTCCCGTCATATGGTTAGAGGCTCTGTTATCCGCAATCCATATGACATCACCTCTGAATCCTCCATTGTTGACACTGGAAACTAGGGTCACCAAAGAAAATTCCATATCAAACTTTGAAGCAAAGTCCTCCATGGTTGTTGTAACAGTTGTCGCAGGCCCCTCTAACTCCTTCTTCTTCTTCTTCCTCTCAGAACAATGAGAGGCAAGGTGCCCCAACTGGTTACAACAATAGCATCTGACTTTACTCAAGTCCCTTCCAGAACTTCCTTTCTTCTTTCTCTTTGCCACAAGAGCAACATTCTCCTCAGCTTTGTCTATCTTTTGATCACCTCTCTGAGATCTTTCTCGGATATCCTCCTAAGTGAAATCATCCCATAGTCTGCTCCAATATGGTAGATTCTCACATCCCACCATGCACTTCATGAAGACCTCCCATTCTTTGGTGAATCCATTTAAGGCTATCCTCACCAGCTCAGAATCTGTAATGACCTCTCCAACAGCTGCCAGCTCATATTTAACTTGAGCCACCTGGGTAAGATAAGAAGAGACACTCTCCTCCTTGCCCATCTTGGTATCATGCAACTTATCCCTCAAGGCCATCTTCAAGTTCTCGTTCTTCACCTCGAACAAGTTCTTAAATGCATCCCAAATCTCCTTGGCAGTCTGTTTCTCAGCCAAGTGAGGGATAACGTGATCCTTCACCCCATCCAGAATAATCCTCTAAGCTTTGGCTTCCTTGGTCTCATGCAATTCCAAAGCAATAGGATCTGTTGCAGGAGATGCTACAATAGAGTTGACATAGCTATAAATCGTGTTCTCCTTGAGAACAACTGACAACCGGACCTGCCACTGCAAGTAGTTGGAAATACCATCCAACCGATCCTCATATATAATGCTTGCAGCCATATTCCCTGTCACAACTCAAGGAAAACAATCACACCCTTTTGCCAAAAAATCACACTGTCCACTGTCACTTAGAGCCCAAGCTCTGATGCCATGTAGATTTGTAATGAAAAAAATCAGCAAGCTAATATTATGTCAAACACTTAGCAACCTAGAGATAACTATCTTCATAAATTTTAGAAATGCATAAAACCCACATTCAGAAATTTCCATAAGCAAAAATACACATTGCTAAGAAAAATATGCAGCGGAAATACACAGTGGA